>JARHVA010008243.1:0-207500 GCA_037957365.1 Torreya grandis | reverse complement strand
CTCTTTTTTAACCAGATCACTCTAGCTTAATTTTCATTGTAAATATCTATCTTAGATTAGTTCTTAAGCATAATTCACCATTTTTATCATATCATATTTCATATTTTACATAGACTAACTTTTGGCCATGGTGGTTCCCAACCACCAAAAATTATAAATATTGTGAATAGACCACTTGCTTTTTCTTTATTCCATCAACAAATAATAGGATTATCATAACATGCAACTCATGCACTGAATTCTTAGAATTCTAAAATGAGAAGTGTTCTTGAACACTCTAGGCACATGTGATACATATTTAGGCATCAAAAATAGGTTAAATCTAAATGATAATTCATTATACATCACCAGTAAGGAATCCAAGCTCTCTTAAATATGGGATGTATCCCTATATAAGCAACCTAATGTTTGAATCTCTTCTTTGACAAATTTTTCACTCTTCAGGTACCATCTAGAAAGCTAAGTAAAACTTTAACTAATTAAAAATTCTGGTAGCACTTCACTAAAATACAATGGATGAAGTAGTAATGAAGGAGATAGACCTTTCTATGATCATCCTAATTTTATATTACTTCGTATAAAAATCTTTTATTGTAGAACATTAAATGATACAGTATTGCAAAGGTAATATCCCCCAAAGAATTCCTATAACATAGGACTTTTGAGAGAGGGTGGGATTAGACACCACCTTCACTAAATTTAATTAATTAGATTAATCTTTAAACTTATCTTCTCAAAATTAAGTATATCAAGGGTTTAGTGGATGTGATGCAAACCTAAATCATTAATTAAAATAGCCTTATGATGCTTGTGTGTTTATGCTTGATTGTTATGTCAAAAACTTATTTGTATTCAAAATAAAATCCAACAAGTAGTCAAGACCAAAACCAAAACATAGTCCAAACACACCTACATAAAGAGGCATTACTATGTCTATATTATGAGTCAAGAGTCACTCTTTTTAAATGCCATACTAAAATTTGTCTAAATACATACCATTCTTATTTAAAACATGGTGTTATGTCATTCATTTGGTTCTAAACCTAGTGCTACTTCCAATACAAATTATAAACCAATGTTAAAAATTATTATTTAAACCATGATGTTATGTTTCATGTTTTGAACCAATACTAAATTTGATTTAAATTATAATTTCAAACAAATTTAGTACGAAGGTCCAAATTATTTTTTGAACCATGTTGTTCCATCCATTTTATTCCAAACCTAGTCCTAATTCCAATCCAATTTCTAACTCCAAACCAATTTCAAAACCAAGGCCCAAACACTTGTCTAAACCATTGTCATTATGTTGTTTGTTGTATCTCAAACCAAAGCCAGATTCCAATTTTATTTCCAATCCCAAATTTAATTTAATTTTTCCTATTCCAAAGTCAAACATGGTTTTACCTTTAATTATTAAGAGGTCAAAACCTACTTGAATCAAGGTCAAATATTTGAATTTAACCAATATCAAACATTTTAAATATACAAACATTGACCACTTACATCTTTTGTGAGAATAAACACTTGAAAGAATTTGATATACTAATATTTGTGCACCCTTTTGAAAACAAGTTTGATTCGTGAACCTTTCCTATTTAGGTGCATTGACAAAATTTGATTTAACTATTCCAATTTAACATTTGCATTAATAGACCCAATTAAACATTCAATGTATACCATAGTTAAAATCAATTATAAGATACAAATTAGGTCAAATTTGAATAAGGTATAGTTATAATCAAAATTAGGTTTGTCTTAAACTATGTACCAATCCAATCCAAATTAAATTAGGTTCATATTACCAAGCCAATCTATGAGTCAAATTAGGTCCATATTAAACCAAAAATCAAGCAATTAAAAATAAAGCTAATTCATCTTGAACCACGTACCAAATTGATTCTATACCATGACAACTAAAGCCAAATCTAGTTTGTATTGAACCATGTACTAAACTAATTTTATACCTTGCCAACCAAACACAAATCTAGTTCATCTCAAAGCACATACCAAACTATTTATATACTAGTCCAATCTAACTAAAGTAGGTTCATCTTGAATTTCATTCACATCTAATTAGGTTCATATTAAATCACATTCTAATCTGACTAGGTTCCTCTTAAACTACATTCTAATTCTAAATTAGATCAATTTGACCACATTTGACTTTAAAGCCATATATTGGAATAATGCCACATCAAGGCTAGTTTGATCAAATCTAATTACCCTGAATCAACCACACGCCAATTCAAACCATTTATTGTATTTGCATTCAATCTCCCCAGCCCATGAGTTGGGAATGACAAATTCAAGTCATCCATCCTTTATTTCATTTAAATCATAATAGTCCAATTTACCCCATTTAGGATAATTTCAATCCAATTTATTCTAACCTATTTGGGTCCAAGCCAAGCCAGTTACATTAGACCAAGACCACCCTTTTTGGGGCCCCATTTTTAATCACTAACCAAGTCCACCATATTTGGGGCCAATTTATTCCAATCTATTCTCATTTCATGTATCCTTATTTGGAGGAATTAATCCAAGATTAATCTAATTCATGGCATCTCAAAATGCTAATCCTATACTGACATCATCAGTCCTTAATCAAGAAGTGGAGTAACTCTCTCAATTTAACCAATAGTTACACCATTTGGTATCCAATCTTGGAAACTTTTCCATTAGTCTCCAATCCAATATGGTCTTACAACCACAACAAAACCAACATTCCATACTTATTATGTCATTGCCCCTCAAATGGCCATTATATATTAAAAACCCAAGTGTGTGTAAGTATAATAACTATTATATTAGGATATGTCATGATACCTTTCCCAAACATGATTAGATATGTACACTTCCAAATCAAGATCAAGATAGTCAAACTATTATTGACATATTTGTCAAATCACCCAACTTTTATCAAACCTAAACCATTATTGGTTCACATGTATTTGATGAAGGACCTCTATTTGACATAGGACCCATATTCAATGAATTCATATTAGAATAATCCTTTATTTACCAAGACTATATCTTTCATCTATTACGAAACATTCCTTATTTTAGACAAATCCTTCATCCAAAATCCTTCATTTTCAAGAAAAAAGTGAATAAGGTAATTTCATAAAATGCAATTTAACAGACCCTCTTTATGGCTACCTTTACATTATAAATAGGTTTCATTTTATAAACGACATTATTTTCAACATTTACATCAAAATCATGTTCCATTTTATAACCAATATCATAATTAGGTTCCATTCTAGAACCACTATCAGATTTAGCATCAGAAGTAGAATCAATGTCAGTCTAAACATTAGATTCAACTCCTCTTGAGTCAAAATCAGATTCAAAATTAGAATATATTTATGGATATTACAACACTAGATATATAATTCTACTAGAACACTTGAGTTATAATTAGCTTTAGAATCAGAATACATTAATAACTATTCCAACATCAACTACATAATTATGGTAGATCTATGAAAGCATTTATGATGCTTCTAGGGTTGTTGAATATGGTTGATTAATCATAAAAATCTCCTTGTACCCTCTACAATTATTGTGTTGCATTTTACCCTTCCATTAATAATACACATTCCTTTACCATTAACCAACATATCCACTATATTGATAATCTATCACCCACAAACATTGATTGGGACTGATAGAATCACACACTATTAAATTTTTTCCATGGTGATATCCTAGTGGAAGAATTTTGGGAGATCCAAGAAAACATTCAGGTAGAAGAACAATCTCCTAGTGAAACCTTGTTTAAGACACTAGGGGATGATCAAAGTCTAAACTTAACATCTTCTAGTGAAACATTGTTTGAGGTGTTAAATGATAATCATAATAAAAAATTAGAATCCTTTAGTGAAACCTTGCTTAAGGCACTAAGGGATAATAAAAATGAATTATCAAAATCCTTTAGTGAAACCTTATTCAAGGTGATATTGGACAATCCAAATCAGAATAATCAAGAAGACTTTATTGGTGAAAACATTTGCAAGGTGCCAAAACCTGAGCCAATTAGTTCCTCATTTCTTGATGAAGACCTTATGGAAGCTACTATTGGCCCTATTAGCAAATTTTTGGCTACCATAGGATATGGTCATAAAATTATTACTTTTGAAATGAATATTAGCATATTTTAAGGCAAATTTGACAAAATTAAGGTAATGGCCTATTTTAGTCTTGTACTTGTCTAGTCATTTTATGTCGTGCTTTAAGATGGTTCAAGTGATGCTAGAGATTTAGGGTGTCTTGTTAAGTCATGTGTCATGTTTCATGTGTCAAGTTAATATAATAATAACTTTAATCCATATAAGTTCCCAAACAGGTTTCATGTTATGTCCAAGGTCAATAATTTTTCAAACTCTAATATATGTCACTAACATGTGTAAAATTGTCAAAAATCACTTTAAGACTACAAAAGAGTGAAGAAAACATATAAAGGTGATTTAAAATGATTTTTCAATAATGTTATTATGTGATGTTGGAAGATATTTCATGATAAGTCAATTTTAAATAATGAAAATCAATTATAAGTGATTTTCAATACTTAAAAGAGGCTTGTCATCCACTTGTATAGATCAAGAAGGCTGATTTTCAAGTGTAAATGATTCAATAATTGTATATTAATATTATATAGGTAATTTACATGAGTAAAAAGCTTACAAAGGTCCTAATAATCTAAAATTTACATCAGAATCTCCATCAGCTCCTTGACAAGCTTGTGAAGGCCACATTCACATGCTTGGTTCATACAGTATAGAGGGAGTTGGGAATTGAAAATTTTACCATAGGATGGGATATTAATGGAATTAAAATAAATTTCCATATTTATAATATTTATGGCCCCTTATTATGAACAATACTTAACAAGATAGGGTGGTCCTAAGCCCTACATAAATGCCATATGCTCACTTTCTCTCCTTGAAAATATAGTTTAAGTTTGGTTGGAAGCATTAATTAAGTTTTATATGGTACATAATGGTTTTAAAACCATTAAAAATGATTTTATAGGTCTCACTTGGCATGTGTGAGCTCAAGTTGATAAAAAAACTCTACTTTTGCACAGTTTACAAACTGAATATCATGGTATCTTGATGCTCTAAAGT
Organism: Torreya grandis; assembly: GCA_037957365.1. Taxonomy (NCBI): domain Eukaryota; kingdom Viridiplantae; phylum Streptophyta; class Pinopsida; order Cupressales; family Taxaceae; genus Torreya; species Torreya grandis. The sequence continues at coordinate 202,368 of JARHVA010008243.1, read as the reverse complement.
TTTCAATAGTTGAAATAATGTGGATGAAGGTATCCCAACATATTTTCACTTAATTAAATTTAGGTACATGTAAATTATTGTTCATACATGCCAAATAAACACCCACAATATTCTAAACATGATAGAAACTTGTAGATTCCCACTAGTACCCATCAACATTGAATGTGTAAATAAAGCCTTGATATTTTTTGAGGGTCTTGTGTTGCATGATATAAATCATAGATGGTTATAATAATGTATTAAATTATTTTAATCCCTTTTAATATATTTAAATCATTACCATGAATAAAAAATGGAAAAATAAGTCATGTTCTCATAACTCACCAAAACAATGTGTAGCTTGCAAGTGGGAGAGCAATAAGCTCTTGGTTATGAACCTTAAGAAACTAGTGAGGTGCAGTGGTTTAATGTAAAATTAAAGGTAATATAAAACCTATATAATAACTCATAAAAATTTTCAATCTCATCACCAAATTACCAAGTAGAACCTATTTTCAGTCTAGGTTTGAGACTGTGTTATAACCCTACCTACACAAAGGTGATTCAATAAGGTAACAAATGTTGCATTATTAGTGTGGTATGAGGGTTTTAACCTAATTATAAGGTTATGAGACAATTAAATATGGTATTAAGTGATGTAATATCCCAAAATTCATGATAAATAAGCTTAAAATGACAAAAGGCAGACCTACAGGTCTACAGACCTATAGGTCCCCTTTTCATATTAAATGCAGTGAATATATGTAATAAATATGAGGATTAAGGGGTAAATAACACATGTAAACTATGTTAAATTAGTTTTTTAATGTGTTTAATTTTAATAAAATGTTATTAATGAGCTAGAGACCCACTATTGATCTCTAACAATCAATAAGCTTAAGAAAACCTAAAACAAGTACCTACTTGATTATCTATCCAAATGAGAGAAATGCCTACTTGTGATTAAAGGTCAAAAGGTATGTGGGAAATATAAATCAAAATAAAATGAATATATAATTATATTATGACTTTCATATAATTTTTAAGTTCAATGAAGGAAATTTTAATGTTGAGAAGTTTATTTATAATTGGCAGGCCTAAATCTACACACACAGGCATGTGTGAGAAATATATAGAGACCTACATGTTATTGAAGGAGTTTTGGGTATTAGTGAAATAATAAGATTTATAAATCATAAAATATTACTCATATAATCTTAAAAATAAAATGAATAAGGAGGAAATGACTCAAACAAGTTGTTAGGGTTAAATTGGTCCATTGGCTTACAAACCCTAGGCATGGTTGAGACTAGAATTCAAGACTATTAAGGGTAAAATTAATTGTATAATCAGATATAGATATATTTATAGGTGTTATAGACCTAAATAAACCATTTTAAACTCAATACAAACTCCAAGACAATACCTTCAAGCCTAAACTCTCTCTTGAGCTCATTAAACACAACCTGCCTAGCTTAAGAGGATATTTATTATGTTAATTTGTATGTTGACATTTTTCATGAGATAAAATTAGGTTAAAATGTGTTATATAAGTCCTTATAATTGAAATTTTTGGGATTATTTCATCCTAATAAGGCCTCATCTCTATGAACAATCCTTAAGAGTGTAAGACACTCATATGCTACTAAGAAGCCCTCTAATGACTCGATGAGAGAGGTTGGTCTCCTAAGTGATTTAAATTGACTAGATAAAATTTTAAATTACATAATAAAATTTCATAAATCTCATAAAAATATTAATTTTCCATTTTTTGGCACATGTGAAAAGTACACTATACCAAATTGACTCAAAAAGCATGGTTGTAGGTCTATTTGTGAGTATGTAGGGTAGGAAATGGTATTAAAATATGGTAAAAAGGATACGTCAGCTTGGTAAGATTTTTAATAGTCCTATAAACACTTCTAAAGGATTATTATAATGGTACATGATATTTTTGAGTCACCAAGTTGGGTCAAAAGGAGTGACTACACTATTTATTGTCCAAGAAGCCTATCTACAGACCTAGGAGTACTCTTGGAGATAAAATATTTAGTATGTTCAGTTGTCCCATGATGTTTTATGAATCAATAAACCATACTAAATCATTATAACCCAAAAAATGTTTGATAAAATACTCCAATTACCTCTCAAGTCTGAACAATCACCTAAGCTAGGGTTTTGGCTATTCCTTGGTTCACCTAACTGTACAAGGTTTTAGAACCCCAAATTTGGCATGTAACATGTTTAGTGGGTATGGAAAGTGAATAAAATTTTTATTTTATGTTTTAAATTTTTGAGAGGTAAATGGATCAAAGTCTCAATTTTTAAGGCTTAGAGACCTAATTGAGGGCTAATTGGAGAGAGAAACAAGTGGATTAAGTGTAATTGCACTTAATGCCTAGTTATGAAATTTTGTATAGAGTTTCAAGAGAATAATAGGTACTAAAATTGATTATTATGTTAATTGGATAATCGGTATATGGTTCTACATAGTTATCTTTGTGTGTTTTGAGGGCTATAAGGAATTGAAGGCAAGTATGGGCTTAGGTGTGAAATGAAGTGTTGGAGAGTGTTTGATACATCCAAGGAGGTTGATAAAAGGTTGTTAATAATGATAGATGAATTTCATGGAGATAAGTTGTATTCATTAATATAAAATAAATATTTGAGACTTTAAGAAAAGAAAGGTGCAATGAGACTGAATAGTTTCAAGACACCTAAGAAGAGATGATCATTACTACAATGTTGGTATAAAGAGGTTCTCAAACTAATGAAACATGTCAAGAACAAAGGAAAAGAGAAATTTAATATAAATTGATGATAAATAAGGCCACTTGTCACTTTTAAATAATAATAAATGTCATTTTTAAGAAGGTCTTGAATCATCTAATGATTTAAAGAACCTTTCCTATGCCAACTCTTTAGAAGATCGTGATCACATAAATTAAGACATACTTAAAACTAGTTTTTATGCCAAAGGAGTTTTTAGGTCTGATCTCTAAATGCTTCTTGATTTTAACATGTTTTCTCATGCTTGAAACTTTCCAATTACTCTCTTCTATGCCATTCATCTCTCTCTATTTCTCATTATCTATATATGTAGCCTTGTTTGGCTTTGTAAAGATCCTTTAGCTAAGTATGGTAAAATCCCTACTCAATTGAACACTTTTAATATGCATTTGAATAATTAATGAAGTTGATTCTGACCTCTTCACATTATTACAACTAGTGTACTTTTGTGATTTTTGATGAATGCTAGTAGTAGTGATTGTACTCTCTCTCATTTGTCCTCTCCTACCTATTTACAAATGGATTGTCTTTTTTCAGGTCACATGGTGAGTTTGATGTAGTTATGAATTATTTGAAAGTATATTTTTAGCCATTATTTCCTTCTTTAGACCTCTTTATCAACCCTCTCATTCAATTCATTGGATATGACATATATGCTAAAACATTCATGCTTGAAGGTCCTTGATTTGAGAAGTGTAATCATATTTAATAATGATCCATATTTTTAGTACATGATAGTCAAGTGGAGGGTGTTGATTTTGTGTATCCCTCTCTTATCTATTTTTTTCATGTTATCTCTCTCCACGTTTCCTTTGCAATTTTTTAGTGTAGTAGAGCCTAATTAATACATTAAGGGGATATATCCCTATAACCTAGAGGTTTGGTCCACCTAAAGGTCACCCATAACCTAAGACCAATTCCATTGCATTGCTCAAGTTGAGAGGGATTGAATCACCATTTAAAGCATTCAAATTTGATCTATAATAGGCCCCGCCATAACAAAAATCAAGTCAAATCCAAAATTAACAGTAATGTGTGTGATTGAAAACCCCAATATTCATTCATCCCCCAACAATTATATATTACATTATAATCCTATTATTTTATTTAAGACCTATATTATTTTACCAAATTAGATCCTTATTCCATTGACTATCCTTCTCTACCATTCCTGGTGGCACTCCTTTTTATCTAGGCTATGAAGACATCTTGTATAGAGGTTTGGATGAAGCATAATCAACAACCAATGATGATCATGGTAACAATAGTGTAGTTCACATATATAATAACATCCTAGTAGATATATTTTTATAAATAGGTATTGGTTAGACATCAAAAGATCCATATTATACATCTCATAATCCTCTTTGAGTTGAGATGCTACAAATAAATAATAAAAAAATCAATTAAAAATATAAAAAAATCAAAAGAGAAATAGAAATAATTTTCTGAATGGTGAAAACCATGACTATGGCGACTTGGGCAAGTATCATGATGAGAATCAAGTTTTTTTTATCATGCATAAATAATTTATTATATGAAAGTCCCTTGACACTTAGGGGAAGGCTCATTTATATTATAAACCATTCCATGCCATTCAATCATTTTTAGTGATTCAATCCTATTTAGCCTAGTCTATCTTATTGTGACCATTAGTCTCCCTATCTTTAACTTATCATTGAAATATAAGGTATATTGAGACCTATTTTAGAAACACTTTGGCATATTATCTGTGTATACTTTGATGACTAGACACATTTGTTTCTCATGTGACATGGTTATTAGAGAATCCTAGTCCTTTCCCTCATTGTCATCCATTATTATCCCACATTATCCATTTGTCCTTTCTTCATTATTATCTCCCATATTCTAGAGGAAATATAGTGTCTTGAGGTCCATTTGGACTATGTATATTGTGCTTAGTTTCTGAGGTTAGCTTGGCCACCCTTAATACTATGCTCTTATAATTTTGTGGCTCACTATCTATTTCAATTATAGAATAATTTTTACCTTTGTTAGTGAAGCCTTATGGATATATTAATCCAATCAATTCCAATTTTGATCCATACCCTCCCTTATACCACTTTTCAAGATAAACTACAATGGTCTGAGGTCTATTTGGACTATGTAGGCATTGATCAGTTTCTAAAGTAAGATTGATCACCCCTATTACATGATTTCACTATTTTTCAAGAATTATAAGATAACTCTCACCATTTTGTGAGCATTTTAAGCTACACTCTCACCATTTTATGAGTAATTTAAGCCATGATCTCATCATTTTGTGAGTATTTCATCCATGTTTTCATTATTTTATGAGCATTTTAAACCATAATCTCATCATTTTATGAGTCATTCATTTGAAACTCTACCTAAGGTTAAATTTTCCTTTGATTTATGGTTCTCTTGTACATTTTTTTAATACTCTCTTATGCATCCTACTTACCAATTATTCATGTAAATACCTTGTTTTGAAAAATGGACCAAAATCTCCACATGATATTTAAAGTCAAAAAAATATCCTAAAAAATTGAAATCTTTAATAAAAAAACCTAAAAATCATAAAATTTAAAAAATAGGCTTAAAATATCCATGAGGGATATAAATACAAAATATTTTGTATGGCTTATAATCTTATTAACTAGTGGCCCTTGATCCTATTCTAAATGACATTATCTATTGTGTGGTGTTGGGATATTTTTCCTCTAAATGAGCATGACTTTCCTTAGGTGCAAGCCTAAGAAAATAGAGTCCAATGTGCTAATGTTCTAGCATTTCATTCAAGAACAAGTTATTATGTGCTTACTCAAAGAATGTAATATGGGACCGGTTCCCACTGGTTTTGTTACACAAGAGTGTGTTTGTCCAACTTCTTAGACAAGGGCACTTGAAGACATAATTAATAATAAAATCATTCTATAGTCTATATATAACTTAACACATTTGTACATTACTCAATGATCAAAATAAAAATATGTCATAAATGATAATAGATAACATCAATCCCATAGATAGTTGGATAATAATATTATGTCAACACAGGCTTTTTTCATCATATTCATAAGTGATCTAAAAGAATACACTAATCTAGAGTTGCAATGTAACCAAATAATATAAACTCATAAATAACATCTAAGTGAATAAACATAACATAAAGTACATTATGGGGGTATTTATAATTGGTTTACCTTAACCAAGAAATTATATAAGTAATTATAATCAAGATGACTAGCCAATGATCATTAATCAATTTGAGTTTTGGCAGCCATTTACATTATGTTCCTATGGACCCAGGCCTATCTACCCATATATTATCTCTCAATGTTATATCCTCATTGATGAGTGCCTATATTCCCATGGCACATTTGACTTAGTCTTCTTTTCTATCCCTATGAACTGGTCCATAACTATCTACACTTTACACATGCTACCCAAGTCTTCTTCAAAGTTTTAAGTCCTTTATTCTTGGGTTCTTTGTTTAACATGTGTATTTATTCCATAGAAATTATTAATTCAATACCATGGACTCCCACACCATGGCATTTTATGCCATGGTCTTCTATGTTGGTTATTTCTAAAAAGTACTTAGCCAAATTGGGGGCCCAACATCACCCCACACTAAGTCGTTAGTCTAACCTAGACTAAGCATCATTCTTAGGTCCCTCTTAAAACTTAGGTCCCATTTACTCAATTTGATTTTTTATTCCCCCTAATGGTTTAAGGTATTTTACAAATGGGATGTGATTTCCTCTACAACTACCTTGATATTATTTTCCTTCTTGGGTTGTTTGAGAAAATCACCTACTTTAATGACCAAATGCTCAAGGGATGTGGAAGCATCCTTATGAACATTTTAAATCAATGTGATATTAGTTACAAACTATCCTTGGAGAGTCATGAATTTTACATTTATTTCCTAGTGGTGAGTACTTATTTTATTTTCCATAGCTTTTACATCCTCAAATGCTTTCACACCCTCTGTGTGTTTTTTTTATTACTAATGTGCTATCTGTCAACTATTGTTATTTAAGTTCCTCCACTTAAATCCTTGCTTCTAAAATTTTTCTAGGCCGTGATAGATTTTTAAAAACCCTATCAAAAATGGGAATTGTGTCTCCAAATTTATTCAAGAAGCTTTTTCACACCTCTACAAATTTAGTGAATTGTTCTATTGCCCAAGTTTGATCATTTTAGGGGCTAAGATAGTGCTTGCATCACTTCAACAAAAGATCTACCAGGGCATGTAATTTATCAACTACCTCACTAGTAATGGATACCCCATCCACAAGATCTATTTCTTAGCTCAAAAATATCTTTCACCATTATTTCTATTTCTAATTGGCACTTGACCATGACCAGCTCTACTTGAAGTTTGGTTCTCAAGGTGCACTCATGATGGTCTAGAGAAACCATTTTTTCATGATTATTTTTGACTCATCAGACATCTAATTTAGATAATTCTAGGGTAATTTTTAGTGGTCAATATTTGTTAATTCATGAATATTTAGTTTTTAAGAAATTAAATTTGGCAAGTTTTGGAGTAGTACATAGGGACCATTGGCCTAAAATTTTGTGATGTAACTTTTTTAGGTGTCAACTCACCAATATTTTACATTAATTATGGGGGTATCTATGTAATTTAATTTATACATAGTACATATGTTTACAGGGGTTACCATAAAAGTATCTTTATTTACCTCATTGCTAAGTTCATAAGCCTTGAGGCCATCAAACAACATTCTTATAACCATCTGACTATATCCTTAAAATCACTTATCATCCACTTTACTACTAGTAGACAACACACTATGTTGCCTAACTATTATCTCTTGATAACACACTCTATTATGTGATTGTTGTTTCGCACCAACACTATGCCTCCTGACTGTATTTTATTTCCTAATGGCACTATGCCACCCAATATAACTATATCGATCAACCACATTATGTTTCTCAATAGTATTTACCACCTAACACAATTTTACCACCCACCAACATTGTCTCACCTACTGCTATTGCCTGACTACATTTTATTGCTCCTTAATTATTGTCACCTGACAATGCCTTCCCACCTACTATCACCCATCTACATCTTGAGTCTTGTAGTATCTTCATTTAGTTACGTGTTAGGTGGTAATGGTAAGGGTAAAACATCATAACAAATATCAATAAAATTGAACATATTATCTTATTTTAGAAACCTAGGAAAGAAGACTATGTAAATGGCATGCACTATAAATATAGGTAATTTTGAAACTTTTTAAAAAATATAGTAATTTTTATTTTTAATTATAGAATAATTTCAAAACCATTTCAATGCAGAAATGACCACCGATAATGATACTATTTCATTATAAAATAATTAATCTTGATAACATCTCAAAACCTAAAGATTTTATTAATGACATGCCACCCCTAGAAGATACTCCTTTAGGCACTTCAAAAGGGAATTATAGTTCTCTTTAGACACTAAATTCAATTTAAAACTCCACTCAAAAAATTTGATAGAAGAATAGAAGTACATGGACAATACGAAGGTCTTTTCAAGTTGATTGGGATGAAACATATCTATTTATAGAACACGTAGAACCATAAAATGGTAATGAGCCTCCAAAATAATACAAATGTATATGTAGTTGGAAACTTGGAAAAGAAGAAAAAATGTAACTTAAATTAGACACAATTGAGAAACATTGTAGGAATACACACACACACACACACACAAAGCACCCAAATTGATAGATAGCAAGAACACACAGATGGAAAAATGGATAAGAATGCATGCATGTAAAATATGCACATGATTACAAAAATGACAAAAACATCATGTTGATAAAGGGGAACAATCAAAGCTTAATTTGAAAAAGTTATGTAGTCCAATCTTAAGGCAAAATATGTACAGGTTCTCTATTATTTTCCACATTTAAAAAAAGGGCAAACCCATTTTTGTTTTTTTTATCATAAGATTTTATTTCAACACAATGGGTTTCTTGATATTCCATAATCACATTGGTTGGATAACAGTGCTTGGGAAATGAAAAAATGTCTATCAGTGGTTGAGAAGGAATGTTTTAAAGAAAGTGTTAAGAGATCACTATTTATCTCACTATCCATCGATGAGGTCACTACAGTTGACAATAAATCATGGGTTTGTATGCACGTGTATACTTTTAAAAACTATTCAAGGCAATCTCATCTATTAACTATCCATAAAATGATATAAAATTATAATGCAAAAAACCTTAATAAATTGGTTATATCTAATTTAAGAGATAAAGCTATGATGGATGATTATGCCATAGCTACAAAGCTAGCGTGTGTTGGTGCTAATGGTGCATTAGTGATGTAGGGGCATAAAATCAATCTCTATGTTCCTATTCAAATGAAATTTATCCATTTTTTATTCCCATTCATTGCATGGATCATAGGATGAATCTTACATACAAAATTGTTAGCACATTTGGTAATGTCACAAAAGTGGAAGAGGTCATTCATAACTTATATGATTATATGTCAAGCAACAAAAAAATACTTTTGGAGTTCAAAAAATTTGTAATTGGGTTGAATAATGATAGAAAAACTACTGAAATATATTGAAATAAGATGGATTTCCATGAATTAACCTACATGCAAATTTTTTGAGGAATATCCATATTTAGTAGGTTTTATGTATAAATACAATAGGGAAGTTTACAAAGAAAAAGATTTGTTATGTCATTTAACAGATTTCAAAATATTACTGACATTATGTGGTATTCTACCAATGTTGAAGGAAATCAACTGTTTAATTAAACATGCCTAGGAGAGATCTATCTATATTGTTGACTTCATACATTTGAGAAAATGTGTATATCAATATTTAGATATATTATAAACATTGAATGAAAGCTTTCACAGACCTATTTTTAGAACCTAAAAAATTTTGATAGATTTTCATAACCCTAAGAGTTATTTAAAATTTAATATCAATGATCATCTTTGTGTCATGATAAATGACAATGAGATCCCAATGCACACTTACTATAAAAGACTTGAAGTTGAACTTGAAGATGTACCTATAACACATCCACTATATGATACTATTTTATCTAAAATTAAAATTAAATAAAGACAAATATCCTAAATTTTATATACTAAGATTAAATAATGTTATCAAATGGATGTGTTGTTGGAGGGTATGAGAGTTGTGAATCCTATTTTTTAAAATAGTGTTTATAGTCAAGAATAGATTAACAGTTTATTTCACAAATACATGGGCTCAATTATTAAGCATTTATTTAAATATGTAAAGGTGAATGGAGTTGAGATTAATGGTATTTTAAATAAATAATTACTGGTGTCTCAGTCAACACAGTTTGGATTTATAATGATGGATAAATTTTAGTGTTTAAATGTCCCAACTAAAAATGGTGCAATTAAATGGCTATAGAAAAAATTTTATCCTAGTAGAGTCTTAAAATAAAGTATTAGTGAATATTTTAGATTATATGAACTTGTTCAAATAATGATTTTGGGTTATGTATGATATGAGGGATTTTTAGTGCATTATCTTTCATGAAGTCAAAACTTAGAAATAGATTGGATAAAAATCTAGAGACTTGCTTGAGACTCTATATTTCATGTTATTTTGTGGACAATTTTCGTTATGACAGAGCACTAACAACATGAATTTGTTTAGTTGAAATAAGAGACATTAGTAATACATCTAACAATATAGAGGATACAAATACTGAGACTGAATATGGCACTAACATGGTAGATGCAAATTACACTTACAATGAGTAAGTCTCTTGAGGATTGTTTTAGTTGCCCGAGTTTTAGTTTAATAAGTATAGAAATTACCCTCTTTTGAAATATATCATATTTTTTCATGTTCAAATATTTTAAATTGTGTAATCTATTTCATGCATGTAAACTAATTTCAAGATTCTTAAAATCTATGGATTAATCAAGAGTCAATTAGAACTAATGTCTTCATTTTTACATTAAAAATTATGAAACTTTGATAGTAAAAAATGTAGCAATACTCCTTCAATAGACTAAAATTAAGCACTTTATTTCTCCTATTATAATTATCTACATTTCAAATAGTACAATTTCTATAAACATTGAATATTTAAGTCTAGTCATTATGCTTGACGGTGACCACAACACATTTATAATCATAAAATTATAAACCAAGAGTGTTTCAAATATAGTGTAACAAATATTATACCTTTAACCTTATAAATAAATAATTATTTAATAGAAAATTAAAAATCCAAAGTATTAATTAATTAATTAAATACTACTAAACATTTACAATCCAGACCATAATATATTTAAACATAAGTGTTTAATAGTTATCAATTATTTAAATATTTCCTCTAGAATAGTCAAGACTACAGAATATTTAAACAATATATTTAATGATGACTTTTTCAAATAGTAAAACTACTATAATAGTATAACCATTTAATATTTAATGATAACTATGATGAACCACAAAATACATTTAAAATCATTAAATTACAAACCAAGAGTGTTCCAAAGTATTAATTAATTAAATACCAAAGTATTAATTAACTACTACAAAACATTTACAATCCAGACCATAATACATTTAAATGTAAGTGTTTAATAGTTATCAGTCATTTTGAACATTACCTATAAAATAGTTAAGACTGAAGAATATTTAAAAAATATATTTAACCAAGACTTTTTCAAATAGTACAACTACTATAACAATATAACGATTGAATATTTAAGGCTAACTATGTTGAACCATACAAAACATTTAAATTCATTAAATTACAAACCAAGAGCGTTGAAAAGTATTAATTAATTAAATAATACAAAACATTTAAAATCCAAACCATAATATGTTTAAACATAAGTTTTTAATAGCTATTAGTCATTTCAAACATTGCCAATAGAATAGTTAAGACTAAAGAATATTTAAACAATATATTTAACCAAGATTTTTTCAAATAGTGAAACTAAAGATAACTATGCTAAACCATTGAATATTTAAGGATAACTATGTCAAACCACACAACACATTTAAAATCATAAAATTAAAAACCAAAAGTATTTCAAACATAAAGGGAAACACATATAATTTGACATTGACATGTATAATGTTGAATAAAATAAGTGCTTTCAAACATAATAAATTATCTTGAATAAAAATCAGTCATTTTGAACATTATAATTTTTTTTTTTAAAAACTAAAATCTTCCTACAACATATTCTTTTCCCACTTGCTGCATGCCACCACTCTCCATAGATACCTCAATCTCCTGACCTACATGTGCGCTCTCCCTGATAACCCCTTCCTTAAGAAGATCCTATATAATAGAATTGATATTTATAAGATTTTATCTCTCCTCATTCACTGCATCACCAGCTAAAAGAATACTTGGATATATATATATATATATATTGCTTCAATAATATGTTTGGATCCATCCCATGCTCTTTAATAATTTTCTTCAAAGTGTTTTTCTATTTATTTAATAGAACAAGCTTTTCCTTGAATGCAATCACTGAGGTTATACTTTTGAAGGTATTTTTCAAATAAAAATTAAGAAGCTATGCTTCTTTCTTTAAAGTTTTATATTTTTCCTGTAATTGATAAATAATATATGACTCAAGTACATAAAAAGTATAATAACAATATTACATTTTAGAAATAATGAAAACTTACCAAAGTTTTTTCTTTCTCTACTTGCACAATGGTAACAAGGTTTATATCTCTAGCCCATTTATTGAAATAAGTTCAGGTTTCTCCATTTAAAATTTCCAATCTATTTATCATAATTTCTAAAACATTATTATTGTAAACATTATTACCAAAAATTAACCCAGATTAAGCTTGATTGAATAAAACATCAATCTTTGAGGGTTCATTTTGAACAAGTGAAAACAAATTAAATATTTGGGAGTGATTGTCAAAATAGGTGTTGATTTTTTTGATCAATTCTTTTGACCTTATCTCCCATTGTTTTAAAGCATTAAACTCATCAATAACACCCTCATTCAAATTAACAAGTAGACATTATAAAAATAGATTATTTAATGGAAAATTAGTTATGGAATTATTAGACACGTTCAAACTATTAGTGGTGAGTGGGGTAGATGAGGAAGAGGTAGAAGGCATTTATACTATAGGCACATTATAAACTTGAATAAAATCATGTGGATTGAATTCACCACCATTCATGGCCCCATTTTTTATCCCAAGATACTCTTCAACAAGTTTAATATGTTATAAATGTGTAATACCTTGTGTATTAGAAACACCAATAGAGAAATTTGGGAATTCAAACACTAAAATTTGTAAGGTTCCTCTACTCTATGTAGGGAGAGAGATATTATTTCCTCTTCTCTAAGTCTAGATGGGTGGTGGGGGTGGTGAAATAATTCTCCTCATAAATGTGGGGTAACCTGCACTACAAAAAAATATTAAAAAATAGTAAATTCAAAAACATAAATTAATGCAAATTTAAAATACAACAGTTATTAAGTGTAGTCAGGGATATTGCCTCTTCCATTTTGATTATCTTGGTCAGAGTGATAGTGGTGATTTCAACTTCAAAAAGAGTAGATTATCCAGTTAACAAACTATCCAATTATAAGAAAATTTAATTCAAAAAAAGATGTAAGGTGGCAAACATTGAATGCATTATTGGGAAGAATCCTTAATGGCAATGGTTTGAGAGTCCACTGCAAAAAATAAATAAAATAATAAACTAAAATCAAAAATATTTTTTACATTAACTAATATAAGAAATAAATAATCATGGAATTTTGGGAGGATACCCTGCAAGTGGTGATGATATAGAATTAGGTCTTGTGCATTTATAAATTTAAAATGATTTAAACAAAGACTCTATAGAATCAATATCACCAGATCACTTAGGAGAATGCTGAGCTTTTGATGCTACCTATTTTCTTGTACCACAAATGTGTATTCTTATTTATAATAACTAACAAGATAATAAATATTACAATTTAAATATGTATAAAGTAATAGAGTTGATTATTGTGAAAGCTAAACTTACCTCCTATTCATCGATAGACAAAGAATTAGTTATAATTTTTGTATGGATGGTAGAGGGAATTGTTGTATTTTGTATATCATATAAGACCTCATAATAGAAGGTTAAAATATAATTGGAGGAAGAAATGGTGGAATTTTCCTTTGAAAAATCATGATTCAACTCAGCCCTAATCCTACTAGATATAACTGTGCACTAGTCATATTTCACCCCCAAAAAAGAATGAAGAATTTAATAAATAGCCCAAAAGGGAATGCCCATTGGACTTCCCTACAAAAAAATTCTAGTTTGGAAGAAATGCACAATAGATTTTAGAAATGGATTGGATATTTTTTCCACTTGGATTCCCCTTTTGAGCTGACTATCTATAATGAAATTAGAAAACATGCAATTAGGACACCAAACTAATACTAATAATAATAAAAAATGTTAATATCGATAATAAAATTAACACTTACCAGCTAGGTCTATGGCTAAGTTGTAAATATACTCTAAATACATTTTGTCTTCATCAGATAACATAACTTTGTTGTTAATAGGGTTCACATTGTAATGTGGAAGGCTTGTTAAATTGTGGATATCTAATAGAGAGGTGCCAAAGGATATCGATTTAGTGTTAAATTTACACATGGAATTAGGTCTTAGTATGGTTGTAATAAGAAATTAGAGATTGAAGTAGGTTATTATTGATCATAGTTTTATATTGATGTATGTCCACCAGGCCTTAGAGTTTTCATGAATCTATCCAATCCATATATGTTTCCAATTGCTAAACCAACCTGAAGAAGTTTGAACACAATAAATTTTTGAAAATGATATTTTGGATCGCACTTATTTATGTGGATTCTAAAGCCATTTATATTTCAATTAAGAGTTGTTGGTTATCAAAGTTTGAAGAAAAGAAAATAGTATGAGAAAAACTTGAGAATAAAGTGTGAAAATGAGGGCCATGGGGGATATTTATAAGTTACAATGGCAATGGAAGCAACCAATTTTCATGACTGGAAAGATTCGGTTATGTTTCAACATGCTACCACCTAGCAGTAGAGATATGAAATGGGGAAAAAATATGTTACCACCTAAAAACATATAGATGGATGATAGCAATATGTCACTCGATGGCATAACTTAACACCATATAACCAAATGATAATATAGAGTTTCCTAACTATGTGTTGTGACCTAGCTATATAGTTTTGATCAATAGCATATCATTGTCACCTAGTAGCATGTTACCACCTAGTAGCATAGTGCTGAGCAACAATATATCACTATTACCCGATAGCATGCTACCACTTGACATCATATTACTGAGTGGAAAAACATTGTTGTTACTTGGTAATATGATACTACTCAATAACAAAGTGCTGATCAATAACATATCATTATTGCATGGCATCATGCTACCTCTCGGTGGCATAGTGTTGATCAATAGTATATCTATGTCACCTAGTGATATGGTTTTGGGTAGTAGTATAGTACCAGGTCATAACATGCATTATGAAATAGTGTAACATGACAACATGGTATTGGATGGGTGTATGATACTGTCTGACATATTGTTTTTGAATAGTTGTATGGAAAATAAATAAGGCAATTTTCTTTTATCTAATTCACTCATATTCATCAAGATTATGAATATAATTTGCTAAAAAAAACCTAAGTGGATTTCCAACATGGGCTCTTAAAATGAACCCTAAATAAGGCATTCTACCTAGTTACCTCATGTGCTAATTTCAAAAGCATGATGCTTTCTTGTGTCTTAGTAAACATCTATGGGTCTACCAAAAGGGTAGCTTGAACTTCTATCACTTCTAGTTCTAATATAAAGATATCTGATAGCAACTCAAAATAACATTTTTAATTATAAATATCATGGGAAAATGATAATTCCCATCTAGTATACTTAGATGCATCTTCTAGTAAAAAATTTGGAAACATAAATAAGTATTTCTTTGACACTACCCTCTGGTACTAAGCACATATGGTCATGGTTGAATCAATTTTTCTTGGCCTCTACTAGATAGAGTCATTAAATGGATCTTTCCCCTTAGAGGCATCTCACTATAATATATTAACATCTATGTCTTCAATATGGTGGTTGGCCCCAATATCAAATCCACTCATTCCAAAGATGTGTCTAAACCATCCCTCTCTTCACTAGCGATATCTTCAGTATCCACTTGTGCCTCCTCAAGGGTGGTTTATTCATACCATGATGGTGAAGGTGTCTTCTCTGGGTCTGATGTAACTTTTTCTTTTTTTACTTCAATTTTTTTTTCTTTTGGTGTCTCTTCCAAAATTTATATCTTCTCTTCTAAGTCACCATCCTTAGGTGCTAATGCTTCATGTTCTAAAGGAATAGTTTGTGTTTCTAGCTCTAGGCCTTCAGGTTGAATTATTGGTAGAGTTTCTATGGGTGGTATAGGGTTATTCCTTTTCTAATTTGGATGTTCTATTTGGGCATTGGTATTGACATCATACCCTTAATGCTTCTACTTATTATTTCTATCATTGGTGGAAGTGTGATTTTTATTTCTCATGTTCTATGCTCCTTGATGATTTCTTTCTTGGTTTCAACATGTAGAATAAATAATGAATTGAATTACCAACCAAAATTCATTGGAACTTAATACCAATTTCATCTGACTCCAACCTTTATCTTTATGCCTTCTTCCCAAGTTAAATATATAATTGGCATAGGGTATGAGTCTCTACATCAATCTTCTTAGCCATAATGTTAACTAGGCATGCATCATACATTCTATTGATGATATTCATGAAGTACCGAATGGTAAAATCATATTAAAATTTAATCTATCTATATAATTCTCTTAAGGGAACCATCTAGATACACTCTAAGGAATAATGTTAATTCATTTCTAACTCAAGTTAGTCCTTGAGCTATCCAAGTAAGTCCTTTGAAACATGCCACTCATTCCTAAAGGCTTCCTTCATCTCATCATACCATCCCTTAATTTTGATCTTATGGGAGAGAATTATCATACTAGGGAAATTGAATTATTTAAACATCTCCAAGGGGATTTGGGATCATGAAGGTACACCCATTTTAATTCTCTAGTGGTGTACTCAGGTATACTAATCTCATAAAAAACTAGTAACAAAAGGAAATCACCCCATGCAAAATTTTTGTTTGATAGGTAGTGGGCTTTCTTTGCATCCATAATAATATTATCACTAAAGTATTGTGCCTAGTTGTACTTCAATCATAGGGTAAATTCATGGGAAACATAAAGATGTGAGATGTCCACCTCTTTTTATCTATCATCATCTCTAACCTTAGCCATGATTATACATGCATCCACTCTAAGGATGGAATATTGGAGACTTGTAATATACATTTCATGGCCTTGTTTTTGATACTCAAGTTCTATTGTAGTCTTTTCAATCTCATCTTGGTCCTTCAATTCATAATCAAGGTTAGTGCTTAATAATTACAACCCTATGACTTTACTTATCCTCTTAGGTATGATCCGCATATAACACCCAAAAAAATATAAATAATATTCATGCACTCAAGAGATAAAAAACATGACTACTACTAGTTTCCCAAAATGTGGAAGATTAAATAATTGAAATAATCTTGCATCGTTAAGATTATCTAAAATACTCAAATCATATACAAGCTCATTCTTTGTGTTCTAATGCTTTACTCGATAGTCATGTTGTAGTTATACTTCATTCCAATGATGGTGATGGTTATAGTCAAAGATATTATAAGTGGGCACATTTGAAAACTAATTCTCCACATGCAATACTAATTTTATATGTTTTATTTCTTCAATCAATAGTGGGGGTGAAGGTGGTATGAAAACCTTCTACTTAACCTAGTGTGCCATTACTAATTCTATGTTTTCCTTATCCTCAACGTATTATGATAACTCTTCCATGGATGTGTCAAAATGTTTAGGTACCTCTTCTCGAATCAAAATTGGTTGAACACCCACGCTCTCAAACTTCTCTTCTTCTATTATTGTAGGTAAGGAATTGCTACACTAAGCCTTTTTCTTAGATTAAATCACCCTTTAAGGATCCCAAAGGTTAAGGCACAATTGTTTTATCCTCCCAAAATGTTACATGATTGCTTTTCTAACCCACTAAACTCTCTTTATTTAATACCCTCTAATGGTAGATGTCAACCTTTGTAACCTATAATTTTGTAAACCTACACTTCTATAATCACCCTTTAAACACTCTACCTACTTATCACAACCAATTAAATTTGTAATGCTTAAAATATCCTCAAAATTTTGATTTACACTCATCTGAAAGCTTAAAATTGTTATTTTAGCAACTCAACAATGTTCTTTTGGCTTTGTGAATTCATGAATTTGACAATAGTAAAATTTAAAGTGATGTGTTTACCATTTTATATCCTTGAGGTGGAAAATTGCCTTTACTACCCCACTACCTCATATATAACTTTATGAAATTAATTCTCTAACTATATTTCCACAATTCATTCTTGGCACACTTGTCATTAAAACTACTTTTATTGTATTAAATACATCTATTCTATCCTCTACTTTTCCTAAAGTGCATGATAGTTATATAAAATTTCAAAATTTTCCATTCCAAAGGTAGGAACCTTAATTCTTTGCCTTAAATTAGCTTAATAGTTATGTGCCACATCTTACATACCTGTTTTCCCTTATACTTCCACTTATTTACCCCCTTTTCCTATGCATATTCCCATTGACCATTTCCTTGACACTCTACAGGTTTTACTTCTACCCTTCTTACCCACACTAAAAGTTGTATGTGGTCCTTCAAGACAATTAAAAATAAATACAAATACAAAGAACAAAGTTTTGAAACTAAACTACTCAAGGTCACACAACCAATGCCATGCTTTATTGAAAACAACCAAAATCCTAAACTAACTTAGTGGCATGCACCTTATTACTTTAGAGAGGGAAAATTACTCAAAATAGTAGGGCTATAAATGACTGCCATTGAAATCACTGAGAAGGAATTGGCCATTGAAATGCTTCAATTTGCATGTGTCAGTGTGATGACTACTTATAATAATGAATAGGATATCCTAATAGACACAAAGCTTTCCTAAGTGGCACACGAACTTGGAATCATATACCAAAACCTACATGCCTAGAAAAAAAAGTCTTGTTCTTTAAATGGTGATCATGACATGCCTTCTATGTGCACTTCTCCACTCCTTGACTCTAATGTGTGAGAAACTGGGTTTCATGTAGCTAAAGTAAAGAATCCATGTGCACTTTTAAGGACCCTTAATCATCCAGTAGACCAATACATGTAATTTAAAGAGAAGGGATAAGATATTTAACTAAGAGAATAGATTTGGTACCAAACATAAGATTAAAAGGTGTGATCTTATTCAATCATTTTCAATTGGTCCAATACACCCATAACACTACAAAAACATGATCATCCTAGTCAATACATCTAATATTACATATCTTAGTCAATGTATTACCCAAGTTATTATTGAACACCTTAGTTATACCATTGTCTTAAGGATGGTAAGGTGTAGTCTTTTGGTTCATAATCATGAATTCAACCAAGAGGATGTAGATGGTCTCATTAAGGAAATGAGTTCTTTGATCACTATTCAAACTTAATAGACATCCAAATCATGTAATTATATTCTCTCAGATAAATTGAATAGTAGTGGTAGCGATACAATCCCTAGTTGGTGTGGATTCATCCCAATGAATAAGGTAATCAATATTGGTGATAATATAGAATGTGTTAGTATGCCTCCATACTATATTTATGTGTCCAATAAAGTCAATATCCCAATTTTCAAAGGGTTCATATGCCAAGATAGGATGGAGGGGCATAACATCCCTTCTATTTAACTTACCCATACACTGGAAGATATCCCACTAGTGCACATAAAAATTAACATCTTTAAATAAGTTAGGCCACCATAATCCATCCAAAAGGACCTTACATGTTGTAGCATCACTAACATAATAATATTTGATGACACCTTCATGAACTTCTCAAAGAACCTCAACACACTCATACTGCATGATGTAGTGATGTAACACTTTATTTTACCCAAAATTATAAATGTCACCCCTATGAGATGGAAGTGAGTTACACAAATAACTAGTTACTTATTTTCTTGAGTGTTGAGGTGGCATGGTATAAAACCCATATTCATAAATGTTGAGATATCCTCCAACTCTTCTAGCACGCATGTGACGTGAAAAATATGCATGTCAAGAAAGTTAATTTCAATGGCATGTGTTGGTTCAATAAATTTTATGAATGATAAATGATTAGGGCCATAATTGGGTTTAATAGGTTTTATCATCACTAAAAACTATAACTCTTAGAAAAGCATAATCCATTGACAAATCCACCCATGAAATACCATCTTATTCACTAGGTACTTTAGCCAGGATTAATTTTAAGAGGCTCTATAGAAAAAATTCAAGGAATTATTTGGTGAATCTATGGAAAAATGATTCCCAAACATGGAAACTCATTTATGCATGATGGATAATCCATTAGGATTTAGGAGTACAAGGACATATAATACTCAATTTTTTATTTTTTATGTGTTATCATTCAGCTACACCGAAAGAAGGATGTTGAACATAACTACCAAAGTATGTTACTAAATGGTTGAAATGAATGGTTTAGCCAAATGTCTGTACCAAATGGCACTATAGAAAGGGTATACCATAGATTCTACCATTTGGTTTTGTCATTTGGCTATAGTACATATGCTTTCATTCAATTTTTTTGTTTGATTGTAACACTAATTCTACCATCTGGTTCTATCATTTGATGCTTCCATTAAGTTATACCATTAATAGCTTAAATGATATTATTCATATATGTTCCTTCAGTTATGATACATGATCTACCATTATATTTTGACTTCTTGCCTATTTGGTGCTTATTTGATATTATGGGGCAATTATCAAAAGTATATTTTAATGGTTACTTATGGTAGCCTATGTACTATATGTATGTGGTGAATTGAATGGTAAAATAATAAATTATTATAAATTTTTGGTGAGATGACACCAAAACTAATTTACATTCATAAATTTTAGGTAATATATACTTATTTAATGACCCTAAAAATTGCCAAAACAATATTTAAAAAATGGAATATTCATGAATTAATGAATATTTACCACTAAAACTTACCATGTTTAAATGCCTTATGGTTTATAAATAAATTTAATGGTGAGGCAATCAAGTACTAATGAAAATTTTGGAGAGCAAAACCCATAGACAAAACTTCATGCTTTATAGTCATATAGTTCCATTTAGTTGGAGTGAGCTTCCTACTAGAAAATAGATAGGGTGGTCAAGTTTTCCCTCACCAGGTTGAGAAAGGATAACACATATTACCATACATGAAGCATCAACATTTACATGAAAGGGATTTATCTAATTTGAAAACTAGAGAATAGGGAAAATAATGAACTTATCCTTGAGTGCAAAAAATGCCTATTGTTGAGCATTGTTATAGAAAAACTGACCATTTTATTTCAAAAATTCTTCTTATAGTGAAATTATCTTAACATACCCTCGAATAAAATTATTATAATATGCCATGTGTCCTACGAAGGCACATACCTCTTTTTCAGTGGTTAGCACTAAAAGGCAAAGAATAACATAGATCTTGTTTGGATCTACCAAGAGTCCATAACGACAAATGACATGACCAAGTAAAATGCCAAAGGGGTTATAAAACACACATTTATTTAGATTTAGGTAAATTTGAAGGTTTTGATAAAGCTCAAGCATTAGTCAGATATTTGAATAGTTTTCCCACACTAAACCATAAATAGTCTAGTCATCTAGGTAGACTTGAAATAATTTATGAATAAAATCCTTGAAGACCTCGACCATGATCTATAAAAATACATGAGATTTATTCAACCCAAGGGCATCACATTGTATGCGAAAAAACTCCACTCAATTACAAATGTGGTCTTCAACATATCATCTTTCATGATATGAACTTGATGATATTTAGATAATCCATTAGTAAAAGTATATATCTCACACCCAACAACTCCCTGTAGTATCTCATTAGTGAAGGGCATCATAAATGTGTTTTTTATGCAAGAAATGTTGAGTACCTAATAATCCACACATACCCAAATATGACCATCCTTATTGATACTAATGACCATGGGGCTCACCCATTTAGACTCATCCATATGAATAATGACTCCTGTGTGTATCATGTTACCAATTTCTTCTTTGATTTGAGTGCACAAATTGGGATTCATATGATAAGATCTCTTCATAACATGTCACACACTCTCTACCAACTTGATGTGAATATTGCCTAAGGAAGAATGCACTCCTTTCATTTCATTATCATTTTGTGGGAAGATGTCTTGATACTCTTTTAACAATTCAAACACCTTAGAGATCTCTATATTAGACTGATAGTTTCCTAGAATAGCCATCTTGGGTGCTTCTTCCATGTTAATATTTTGTTGGATAGTCTGAACAACTCTAAATATAGGTGTTATTCATATTGGATGGTGTCATAGACATTGTGTATTCCATACTTAGTATGCAAGGTTAAATGATTAATAGATGTGTTAGGTAGATCAGAACTAACACCTTCATCAACCTAATACATGACCTTTTATTTTCCTTTTCAGATCTATTCTCTCAATGCATGGTCTAGTTCATGTTTAGGTGATGGAGATGATGCCTCTATGTCAGGTACTTGGAAAATGGTCAAGCTCTATGTCACATCCCAATTTTCCTCTAGACTTATGATATGTTTATTACTCAATTCTATGGTTAGTGATAGGTTAACTTAATATTTTAAGTAGATCAATTAGCAGTATACTAATTTTGGATAATGTTTATTACTTGTGATCATGATAGTTAGCTATTTGTATTCTATTATAATAAATTTTGATCATGATTTTGTAATTTATTTTATTTTAGTAATTTATTATTTTTGCTTCATGATATGTTCTAACTATTACTCATTTTTACTAAGGTGGATGAAGGATGGAGTCCACCATCTTGAATATGATTGAGAGAGTGTATCATCAAAGAGGATATAGTAGATGGAGATGAGTGGTTAATAATACAATGAGATGATAACCCTACACACACCATGTAGAATATATGTATACTTGTTAAGTGTCAGTTGTTAGATATTATTGCTTGCATCATGCATTAAATTACTAATGTTTTTTCTTCATTTGGTAGTGTTGATTTTTGTGATTTCATATTAATTTAGGTATCTAAGATACACTTATATAGTTTAATAATTTTACTTGGTTTCAATTTGTATACACAATATTTTCAAACTGTATCAATTATTGATGTTTTCTCTCTTGCAGGAACCTATAGAGTCTCAATCTCTTTGAGTGCACACCTTAAAGGGTGCACTGAGAAAGTGGTGGGTCTACCATTGGTACTTTGAAAGCTTATTGTCCTTTATACCACCACTTTTTATCCACACAACCTTCTCCTATGTACTTACCTAATCCTTACCTCCTCCCTTACACACTCCTCTAATCCACTACCTTACTTAGCCCCTTTCTAAGCCTAAAACCCATTTTTGAAATTTAACATTCATTTTAAGCCTAGTCTGAACTTGTATTCAAAATTTTAAAAGCATGTTATGGCTCTAGGTTTCCCTTGGCTAACCTAAACCAAGGCCTAACTTGCTTTTATCAAATAACGATATAGAGTTGAATTAGGCAAACCCTATTGGCTAAACTTTTTAAAATGTTTAGGGTTAGATTTAATTATATATACACATCCATTATTGTCATTAATGAGAGAAAAGAGAATAATATTGATATTTTAGTTCACATCTCCTTATCTAACATTCTAATTTAATAGCATTTCTTAGTGTTTTAATACTTTCTTTGGAGATACAAATATTGTCTTTTAGAGAAGTCTTTTGGATGTATAGATAAGTTGTGTAGCCTAGATTTGACTTATCCTTACATACTATAACCACCCATTATGAATAACCTTAGCCACAGGTGAGGCTGAAGCTCAGTGGTTTGTCTTCAAAGGTAAGTATTCCTAACTTTATTTCTCCTTTTTAAGAGTAGATAGATTTGAATTTGTACTTTTATTCCATGATTTAGGATTTCTTATACATTGAATTGAGTATATATCTTCTATACATGTTTAATTCTTATGTTTATTACCCTGGTAGAGAGGATTACAAATCAAGTTAGTCAAGCATTAGTCTATAAATAATGAAACATGCATAAAGAATTAACTAACCAAGCCTATCTATTCCTATGGGAATTACAAAGGATAATAAGAAACAAATAAAAGAAAACAACACCATATTACCTTCCCAAATGGATTCAACATACCCATGTTGCTTAAAAGCATGTTCCCCCTTGATTAAGCATCATTGTCTTTGTCAACAATGGTGGTAAGTTCCTCTAATGCCTCAAGAACACTTCATAAAACCTAGGTTCATGATTCTAAATCATTAAACTAGTGTATCAATGAATCTTGCAAACAAAATAAATGATCAAATGCAAACCCTTATGGAAACAATTTAACATTATAATTTTTCAATATTCAAGCTTAAAATTTATGTCCATGGCCTCTCTATTTATAGATTTTTGAGATTGGTCAAGATCAACCATGATCATCCATCTCAGGATTGAGATGTGTGGCCATGGATAATCCTAATATTTAGAAGTAAATCCATAATTATCTTCATCATGACCTTGGAAGAATGGGCATTGAAGAGGCATGGGAGGCATTAACTAGGCATGGGTGACCCATAATCTTGATATTTGTGGCATTTATGGCCTAAGGATGTCTTCCCAAGAAATGATGTCACCTGATGATGAAGTTAATAGGAATCAATTTTCAAAAATAAATATTCAACAACTCTCATGTAAAATCCACTTAAGCTCTTGATTTGAATTAATTAGCCTTAAACAAGGTTAATCAATATTTGTGCAATTATTTGAAAATTGGCCCTCAATTAATCAAAAATGGTCAGGAAGTCATATTAATGAGTTGTAATTTAACTCGAGAAGAATTAGAAGGTGACATTACATGCATCAGAACCATATTTCCATTTAGGATATTTCCAACACAAAATAACAAAGGCACATGGTGTGTACCAATGATTTTAGGAGAAAAGAATAATCCAGAGCATAAAGGCAAAATCATCATTTTGACTCGAAATGAATTGATCAAAGTTAGTTGACCCATAAATTACATTACCCCATTTAGGGATACTTTGACGTAAATTAGCACTTATAAATGACAAGTTTAAGCTATTTAATGTGTTTTATGGATTTTGACCTAAAATATGCATTCAAGTGCAATTTAAGTAAGATTGACAATTTCAACACAACTGGTGTTAGGAATTGGATGTCTACATTTTGCCCCTATTTGAGAAGGTGTAGAAAGACATTCAGGTGAAGCAATATCTTTTCAAAAAAAGAGTTGTCAAGAAGAAATTAGATCAGACCTATGATGCCCCCTTGAGAGGACATACTAGGATGAAAGAGAAGGATGAACTCTTGAAAAGAGAAAGAAAGTGAGAGGTTAACCCATAGAATAGATCACATCTAGATGAGCTAATGATTGTACACATGATTACCATAAATGATCAAAATACAATTCAGAGTATAATAGGCCCTAGGGATGGGGGGAATGGGAAAGATACAATCCATAAATGTAAGGTATACACTATAAATGTACCTAATTTGAGAGTACAAGATACATGCTTATGACATTGATCAATCTCAAGATAAGTTGCACACTAAAATATTGCCATCATGGGCTTTAATGTGGAGAGCTTGGAATTAGAGGAAAAGAGTTAACATTCTACTTTAGGAAGGAAAGCACCACTATAATGCAGTCTCTAAAGAGAATATAATAATAAGTACTCCAGTAGAGTAGATTTGATCATGATAAAATAGTTGTGCCCTAGTAGGGTGAATCTTGATCATTGATAATGAATAAATAATGATTTTACCCTTGTAGAGATAATTTGATTCTAACATGGTTCATATGTTATTCCCCATCATGAGCAATTGGCAAGCAAAATAGCTCAAAGATATAACTAAAAAGATAAGTTAAAATGAGTGGGCATAACCATACATGTGATGGTGTAATGGCTTAGAAAGCCATATAAAATCAAGCATATGAGAATGCAAAAAGTGATGAGAGAGATGAAAAGAAGAATGGAGATAGCTGAGATGACATCAATATAAATTAAACATTGTCTACATAGTTCCATGGACTCATGTTCCAACATGAACTTTAGGATAGTGTAGTTCACCCAAGTTAGGGAGAGAATAGAATGAGGAATGATGAAAAATGACCAAGAATTGATTATACTTATAATGTATGCAAAGAGATGGAGAACTAACAATAAATAAAGAATCTTTAAATTCATATGACATAGAATCCTAATTCCATATCTTGAGCCTAGGTTTTTCAAAGTGTTCTTGATTATCGTTAATTAGTGTTGATGTTGATGTTAAGTTGTTGAAACCTGAACACAAAGTGCTTGCTATAGCAAAAGAAATTAGGCATCATAATTATGAATTACTTAAAATGACATAAGATTCCAATTGCACTAAGCTAGTTCAAATGGGAATATCTGTAACTAAGGATAATGGTAAAACAATGACCAAAACTAGAGTTACATGGATTTACATTTAAACAAAAAAGCAAAGACAAAGAAAAAGATAAACATAAATGAACCTAACTTGAAATCAAGATATGATCTACCAAGACTTAAGTAGGAACAAAAATGTTTAAAAATAAAAGGCAAGAACATCTTAATGACATGAGACAAAGATATGAATAATCAAGATACATGTGGGCCATCAAGGCATTCTTGAACATAAAAAATCAAAATCAAACATAAAAATAATCAAGGAAACACAAGACCAAAATAATAAGTAAAAAAAGAGAAAAGGAGAATAAATAAAAGGAGTGGTGTGAAATAACAACAAAACACCAAGAGAAACAACAAAACACCAAGAAAAATCAAATAAACACACACAAACAAAAACCAAGTTAGTATATTTTAAAGACAAATGTTCATGCATGTGAAGTAGAGGTATTACTTTCCATGACACCAAAACAAAGAACAATGACATTTATTTCCTAAAAGAGGAACAATGATATAATAAATGGGAGAAGAGAATAAAAGGAAGGGGTTAGCTAATCTGACTCCATATGTATAAGACAAGTGGACACTACCTACATAATTCCATGGATGCATTTTCTGACATGAACTTTAGGTCAAATGTAGTTCTCCTAGGAAATGGGATAGAAGAAAAATGATGATCAGACTAGCATGATTAATGTTATAGAAGAAATGGAAGTTATGATAAACAAATGAGAATGGTTTGGAAAACAAGAAGCTGATGAGATGAGAAAGAATGATCTTGTAAAATGGCAAGTATGTGTAACAAGATAAAATGAACTAGTGTTTGTATGCTTGCAAAATGGCAAGAGCATAGCATGGTGGAATGGTAATGTAAAAATGTATAAAAATGTGAGACAATTTTTTTTTCTTTTATGGATCGTGTTCTGATATTTTTGGTATTTTTAGAGTATTTCTAATGTTTTTGGTGTTTTTGGGATAAAATATGTAGAAGGTGGGACTATCTAGTCAAGGAGATGCACATCTTGAGAGTATAGGTTTCAATAATATAGCTAAGCTAACTACAATGGCCCATGCTCATAAATCATTTAGTCTTTGTTGGGAGAGTATTTAGCTTTGAAACCATTGGCACAATGTTCTCATTAGGTTTATGGAAAGAAGTGGGTGAAGGGACCTAGATGGTAAATCACGAGCATCTAGTTGTAACTGCACAACTTAGAGGTGGCAAAGAGTCATTATAATTAGAAGAGTGAGTCAAAGGGCCTTGGATGGTGACTCACATGACTAAGTGTATTGATATAATTTTGGGTCAATAAGGAGCCTTTATAATTAGAAGAATGGTACTATTATTCAGGATTAGTAACCCATGAAAATGGAGTAGCAACATGATGATAAAAACTTGACATGGTATTACTAGGGGGAGAGGGTGCTAACCCTATAATGATGGGTCTCATGTTATGAGGAACATGAGATTGGCCACATGGATTCATAGTAATAATGGCAATGTGGGTTGCATAAATGCATCCCATAGTGTTATTATAGTCATAAGGTACATTGTATAAGCCACATTATTAGTGTGAGCATTATGATCTCAATTATTCTCATTATGATTTTGACCTTGTTTTTTTTAATTCTACCTTTGTCCTTGATTATGACCATTTTGATTATTTCTTGGTGGTGGTGGATCATGTCAAGGAAAGGGGTCTTTATAGATTCCCATATCCTAATTTATGTCTTTATTAGGGGATAACTTAATTTCCAATTCACCACTTTCAATAAAGTCCTCAATAATATGTCACAATTGAATGTAATGATATGCACTATGACCAGAAACACGATGAAAGCTACACCATTTATTCTCTTTGTATCAATCTAGTTTTATCTGATCTTAAACAAATGGCCTTGATACTGGCCATATAATTAAATTAGTTGTAATGAGCTTTTGTAACACTATTTCAACTGATTCTCCTAACTTGCTAAATACTCTAAAATTACTATGAAATGTCCTTCATGGAGGTTGTCTTTGCAAATTAGGTAGTGGATTTGGGGGAGTTAATTGTAAATTTGAAGGAGGAATAACTTGTACTATTTGTACATGTCTTGTTTCCATCACCCCATTTCCAACCATGTTCTTATTTTTACCAAAGTCCTTAGGCATATCTTGCATAAATATTTAATTTGGTGATTTAGTTTGATTAGATGCTTGACCTTGTGTAAAAATATTAACAAGGCCCTTAGCAATAAGAGCCTTCTCAATCTGCACTCGTTTGTCAATAATTTATTCAAATGAGTTAGCACAAGCTAACCATAGATTATGCACCCTAGTTTGGTCATAAGTATGATTAACTTAAAATGACATAAGATTCCAATTGCACTAAGCCAGTTCAAATGGGAATATATATAACTAAGGATAATGGTAAAATAATGACCAAAACTAGAGTTACATGGATTTACATTTAAACAAAAAATTAAGGACAAAGAAAAAGATAAACATAAATGAACCTAACTTGAAATCAAGATATGATCTATCAAGACATAAGTAGGAACAAAAATGTTTAAAAATAAAAGGCAAGAACATCTTAATGACATGAGACCAAGATATGAATAATCAAGATACATGTGGACCATCAAGGCATTCTTGAACATAAAAAAGCAAAATCAAATAGAAAAAAATCAAGGAAACATAAGACCAAAATAAGAAGTAAAAAAAGAGAAAAGCATAAGAAATAAAAGGAGTGGTGAAAAATCACAACAAAACACCAAGAGAACACAAAAAAACACCAAGAAAACTCAAATAAACACACACAAAAAAAAACCAAGTTAGTGCAGTTTAGAGACAAATGTTCATGCATGTGCGGTAGAGGTGTTACTTTCCATGACACTAAAACAAAGAACAATGACAATTATTTCCTAAAAGAAGAATAGTGACAAAAGAAATGGGAGAAGAGAAGAAAAGGAAGGGGTTGGCTGAGCTGAATCTAGATGTATAAGACAAGTGGACACTACCTACATAGTTCCATGGATGCATATTCCAACATGAACTTTAGGCCAAATGTAGTTCTCCTAGGAAATGGGATAGAAGAAAAAAGATGATCAGACTAGAATGATTAATGTTATAGAAGAAATGGAATATATGATAAAAAAATGAGAATGGTTTGGAAAACAAAAAGCTGATGAGATGAGAAATAATGATCTTGCAAAATGGAAAGTATGTGGGACAAGATAAAATGAATTAGTGTTTATATTCTTGCAAAATGGTAAGATCGTAACATGGTGGAATGGTAATGTACAAATGAATTAAAATGTGAGACAATGTTTTTGTTCTTTAATGGATTGTGTTCTAATGTTTTTGGTATTTTAAAAGTATTTCTAATGTTTTTAGTGTTTTTGGGATAAATATGTAGAAGGTGAGACCATCTAGTCAAGGAGATTCACATCTTGAGAGTAGAAGTTCCAATAAGATATCTACGCTAGCTACAATGACCCATGCTCATAAATCATTTAGTCTTTGTTGGGATATTATTTACCTTTGAAACCATTGGCACAATTTTCTCATTGAGTTTATGGAAAGAAGTGGGTGAAGGGCCCTAAATGGTAAATCATGGAAATCTAGTTGTAACTGCACAACTTAGAGGTGGTAAAGAGTCATTATAATTAGAAGAGAAAGTCAAAGGGCCTTGGATGGTGACTCACGAGTGACTAACTATATTTATATAATTTTGGGTCAATAAGGAGCCTTTATAATTAGAAGAATGGTACTATTGTTCAGGATTAGTAACCCATGCAAATGGAGTAACAACATGATGATGAAAACCTAACATGGTATTACTAGGGGGAGAGGGTGCTGACCCTATAATGATGTGTTTCATGTTGCAAGGAACATGATATTAGACACGTAGCTTCATATTAATAGTGGCAATGTGGGTTGCATAAATTCATCTCATAGTGTTATTATAGTTATAAGGTACATTGTTATAAGCCACATTATTAGTGTGGGCATTATGATCTCAATTATTCTCATTATGATTCTGACCTTGTTGTTGGTTTTGATTCTACATTTGTCCTTGATTGTGACCATTTTTATTATTTATTTGTGGTGGTGGATCATTTTAAGGAAAGGGGTCTTTATATATTCCCATTTCTTGATTTATGTCTTAGTTAGGGGATAACTTAATGTCCAGTTCACCACTTTCAATAAAGTCCTAAATTATATATCACAAGTGAATGCAATGATATGCACCATGAATAGCAACATGACGAAAGCTACACCATTCATTCTCTTTGTACCAATCTAGTTTCGCCTGATATTGAGCAAATGGCCTTGATACTGGCCATATAATTAAATTAGGTGTAATGAGATTTTGTAACACTTTTTCAATTGATTCTCCTAACTTTCTAAATACTCTAGAATTTTTATGAAATCCCCTTCGTGGAGGTTGTCTCTACAAAGTAGGTAGTGTATTTGGGGGAGTTAATTGTACATTCAAAGGAGGTATAGCTTGTACCATTTATACATGTCTTGTTTCTATAACCCCATTTCCAACCATTTTATTATTTTTTATAAATCCCTTAAGCTTATCTTGCATAAATATTTAATTTGGTGATTTATTTTGATCAGATGCTTGACCTTGTGTAAAAATATTAACAAGGCCCTTAGCAATAAGAGCCTTCTCAATCTGCACTCTTTTGTCAATAATTTCTTCAAATGAGTTAGCAAAAGCTAACCATAGATCTTGTATGTTTGGTGCATTTATGGATTGAATAAGGTGTTGTTGAGGTAGAATGTACCCCTAGTTTGGTTTCTATTGGGGTGGAATGTGCCCCTAGTTTTGTTGTTGTTTGGGTGGAATGTGCCCCTAGTTTTGTTGTTATTGGGGTGAAATGTGCCCCAAGTTTTGTTGTTGTTGGGGTGTAATGTTCTCTTAGTTTTGTTGTTATTTGGGTGGATTGTGCCCCTAATTTTATTATTTTTTGGGTGGAATGTGCCCCTAGTTTTTTTGTTGTTGGGGTGGAGTGTGCCCCTAATTTTGTTGTTATTGGGGTGGAATGTGCCCCTAGTTTTGTTGTTGTTGGGGTGGAATGTGCCCCTAGTTTTGTATGAATCTATAAGGAGTGTATACCTTTTGATCCATGATTTGGTTCTAATTTTTCCTTGAGTTGATAACATAAGTTTTTGATTCTTGGATTGTAAAACATTCCCTAAATTTGGCTATTTTGCACTTTGCTAATTTTGGAAATTTCTATGTTTATTTACCAATCTTTAGGTTGTTTGAAAAAAAATATCCAAATTGTTGAGGGATTTCCTAAATTTAGATTGAATTTTTGGGTTTTTGAGTTTATAAAGTAAGAAGAGGTTCTTGATGATTGAATAATGTATGTTCTATATCAAATGGAACACTTTGTAAGGTCTCTTGTGTCTTTAATTGTTCATTTCGATTTCTTTGATCCACTATGGTAATGTCCTCATCCAATATTTATTATGTACCTTCAACCAAATTTACTTGTTATTTCAAAGCATTATTGTGAATTGAAGTGGCAATTGGGAGTTAGTTAAGTCTGTGATAAGTTGATCTGCATATCATTTACTTATTACCTTGATCTTAGCTAAAAGATCCAAATTTGTGGGTTTTGACTCTATTTGTATTTCTTTTCTTTTTTTAGAGGAAGAAGGTATGTATATTTGTGTTAAAGCTTGCTCTTACTATCATTTTTATCCTTATTTAACTAAGGTATGCAATTATTCTATAGGAAAGTTAGAAGTTAGTATAACACTTGATTCTATCAATCTAAGAAGGGCTTCATCTTTTAATCCTACTATTTCAAGCATATCATAAAAAAATGAGGTTATCTTGACCATCATAAAATTATTCATCTTCATAAATTAGGCCATAAGATGCCTCACTATGAATGAAACTTTGAGTCATATCTAAAAAGAGTTTCTCTATGTGTTTAACTAACTTTCGACCAATGTTCGACAACTAATCAAAGTATGCTTTAGATATCTTTTAAACAAATAACCAAGGTACCTATGAGACTATAAGGGAAGGTGGTTTGAAACCACACACATTTTAGAATATTTGGTTCATGAGTTTACTCAACCTTTTGTAAATTTTAAATCATATATATCAGAAGAGAGTATGGTAATGCAAAGACCCAAGGTGAAAACTAGTACACCAAAGCCTAGATCTTTGTGATACACCCACAATATAAAATATATTTTCAACTTTGACAAGTTGACCCTATAAGTTTAGAGGAAATATATTTAGATTATGAAGAAGACAAACTGAACTAATCAACTCAAGATGTAAAAACATACATGAATCACTAAGTATAAATCTAGGACCAAATAGTTATCACAACATCACCACATCATTCTCGTAAGATAAAATGTATTTTAGGACTCAGAATCATGAGTGATACACAAGATGACTTGAGTCCACCAAGATGATAATGTGATTTTGAGTCTTAATAAACAACCTTCAATCCAAATGGAAAATTGAACCCAAGTTAAAACAATCTTAGTGTGCAAATGGTGAACCCACTTTGACACAACAACCCTTAGAACTCAGAAAGGTTCAATTTTTAATGTAGATTATAAATGAAGGATTTAAACAAATTGGGTAAAAGATATAGACTCAATTGGGTAACATGAATTTGCCAAAGTGGATGACATGACACAAATATTTTGATAACAATTTAAACAAGAGAAAGACGAATTTTCCATTTGGACAATGTAACACCTCCCTTGCTCAATAAAATTGAGGACAATGTGTTTTGGTTAAGTTCATCAAGTTAACAGGTAGTTTTAGACACAAATCAAGACCAAGTATGTTAATGATAAAATACAAACATCTTAAGTCTAAAATAATAAGGTATGGTAAAGTGGGGTCTACTAAACTAGTAATGTTTCGATCATTCTAGGGGAATCGATTACACAATGACTTTCACATCAAATGATTCAAAAGGCAAGCGCAAAAATTGGGTGATTGTGGCATTGGCTAGTTATAAAAAGGTCTAGTCCTTTTTACAACCACTACATCCTACTATTCACTTAGTGTAGTGTGATGTCCAAATGCATATACATCCCATATGTAACTCTAAAGGAGTCAAATGAAGTCAATGTCAGGAGGTGAAACCCTAGGTCAAAGCTCCCCTAAAGAACTCATGGGAGGTAATGACATCCCCCTCACAAGCCAAGTTTACATGAAAATAAATAAATCATAAAATAGAAATATTTTAGGGTCATTTTCAAGGTCACCCAAAGTTTGATGAATTTTTGGAGAGTGTTTTAGATGACATTATTTCTAAGCCTTAGACTAGGCTATTTGCAATAGGAATGGTGCTTATAATTCCAAGGTTTCCCTAAAGTGGATAAATGGAAGAGCATACACACATCATTCCTCTTTTTTATAAACAAAACCTAAGTAAATAACTATTGTAAATAATAATTGATAAGTGCATTCAATTTTAAACCCAAATAAAATATTTGGTGGTATTCATTTGACCCCTTGGTCTTAGTTGCAAACTGTGAAAACATTCACCAAAACATCTAAATTCTTTGTTAAATGCCAAAACAAAGTTCCTAATTGATTTTTAAGCATGAAAAAGGTGATTTAAACATCAAAGAAAAATCTTGTTCCTACAAAAAATATTTCAACATGTCCTTTAGTTATGAAGCTCTTTTTAGCTTGAAATAATGATCTTTGAAAAAATAGCTCTCAGGTCTATGTTTTAAGAAAAGCATAGTGACCACCGTCTACTATTATAACTGACGATGGTTACTTTGGTTAACTGAGATATAATTGATGTCAATTTTTCTAACCAATGTTGGTTAATCTAGGTAACTGATGTTGGTATTACTTACCAACATTTATTTCTATGTAAAACTGTGGCAAATAAAAATGACAAAATAAAGTTAGAATATCAATCTACATGAATTTTAAGGGTCCCAATGGATATTTTAGAGTTATAAAGTGATCTTATTTATGTGTTATATGTGTCTAATTCCATCGAGTGTGCCAAGATGTTGAGAGGATTACAAATCAAGTTAGTCAAGCATTAGTCCATAAATAATGAATTATGCATAAAGAACTAACTAACCAAACCTATCGATTCTTATGAGAATTAAAAAGGATAACAAGAAAAAAATAAAAGAAAGTAACACCATATTACCTTCATAAATGGATTCACCATACCCATGTGGCTCAAAATCATGTTCCCCCTTGATCAAGTATCCTTGTCTTTGTCAACAATGGTGGTAAGCTCCTCTAATGCCTCAAGAACACTCTATTAAATCTAGGTTCATGATTCAAAATAACTAAAATATCCTATCAATGATCAAATACAAAGCCTTGTGGAAATAATTTAATATTATAACTTTGCAATATTTAAGCTTAAAATTCATGTCCATGGCCTCTCTATTTATAGATTTTTGAGATTGGTTAGGATTAACTATGACCGTCTATCTCAATATTGAGATGTGTGGCCATGGATAATCCTAATATTTATAATTAAATCCATAATTATATTCATCATGACCTTGGAACAAGGGGCATTGAAGAGGCATAGGAGGCATTAACTAGGCATGGGTGACCCATAATCTTGATATTTGTGGCATTTATGGCCTAGGGATGTCTTCCCAAGAAATGATGTCACATGATGATGTAGTTAATAGGAATTAATTTTTAAAAATAAATATTCAATAAATCTCATGAAAAATCCACTTAAGTTCTTGATTTGGATTAATTAGCCTTAAACAAGGTTAATCAATATTCGTACAATTATTTGAAAATTGGCCCTCAATTAATAAAAAATGATAAAAAATTCATATTACTGAGTTATAATTTGACTCGAGAAGAATTAGAAGGTGACGTTAAATGAATCGTAATTGTATTTCCATTTAGGATGTTTCTAACAAAAAATAACAAAGGTACATGGTGTGTACCAATGATTTTAGGAGAAAAGAGTAATCTAGAGCACAAAAGGTGAAATCATCATTTTGACTTGAAATGAATTGTTCAAAGTTAGCTGACCCATAAATTTCATTGCCCCATTTAGGGATTATTTGACCTAAATTAGCACTTGTAAAAGATAAGTGCTAACCATTTAGCACATTTTATGGATTTTGACTTAAAATGTACATTTGAGTGAAATTCAAGTAAGATTGACAATTTCAACACAAATGGTGTTATGAATTGGATGTCTACAACCCCCACTTTGTGCCATAAGAATTGGTGAGATATAGATTAAATTTTAATTTTCTTTTCATTTAATTTATGAATATGAAAACATAAGACTTAACTAGGGTTATTGCATGGTGTTTCTTGACTAGAGGCTTTGAAATCCTCTATAGTGATGTTATTATGGTAATAGATTCATTGGTTAGGTCTAGTGGATCAATCTTGGTCATGACCCAAAATATCTAATGTATCAAAAATCAAAAGTATAAGTAGAGTTTATCTTCTCTGGCCTAGGATTGATTAATAGGTTAGCTATATTTTCCTTTGTATACATTCTAGTGAAACTTAAGTGAATCAAACCCTAGTAGGTTTTCTTTCATGCATTTATTTTATCATCATATTATATATTTATATATTTATAGTATTGTATGAAATATATCAGTATAGTTCTAACACTTTGTGTGTAATTTTAACACACAATCACCCCAAAATGATTATGTTTTATCTATTTAGGTCTTTTTCCAATATAGGTGATTAGATCAATCAACTCAACATAGTATTATTCTTCAACTACATAATTGCATACATAGTCAAAATAATTGAATTTATTTTTAGTTTTTCTTTTTTAACATACAAGTCTATAAACATAGTCAATCCAATTGAGTTTGTTCACAACATTTTTTAGCACATAAGTTTTACAAACTTTGTTAAGCTAGTCAACTCTATTATGAAAATATTTAAATTAGAACTTGAGCATCATAGCACAAAAATTATAAAACTAAGAACCTCAAAACCACCAAGGTTCATTCTTACCTTCTTTATCATTTCATTTTTCATTCATAGTACTATTTTTCATAATTTTTCATTCTATAAACCTATAGCCATACAACTACTTGGGTCAACCAACTCAACACAATTGTGTAGCCTATTTTATATCTAGAAGACATAGTCAACCTATTTGACTGTGTTCTTCCTAATCTTATTTTTGAAAAATAGTAACAACCCATTTGACTATGTTCTACATTATTTGCATGAAATGTCACCTAAATTGACTCTACTTTTCACAATAAATGGAATTAACCTATTTTTGCTAATAATTAGTTCACTTTTCATTTTAGTTTGATTACATGCTTAGAATAATAAATAAAGATTAATTAGGTGGTTTTTAAATTTACCAATGTAGTCACATTATTTTTGTATCTTTTATACACTTCCAAATCACTTTACACAAAAACAAATCATTCAACATTTTTCTTACCAAGGCCTACCTACTTAGATTTCATCATTAAGAGGGAAGTTGACTTGGTTTTATGGCCAAGTATAAATACTTGGTTGATGGTATATGTTAACAAATCACTTGAAACCCTTATCATTGTGGGATTATTAAGTGAGGGGTAGGCCCCCATACCAAGCCAATACTATCACCAATACAAATCACTTTTAACCTAAACTTTTTGAAACCATCCTTAGATTGCTTTCTAGTTATTTCTTACATCCAAATTTCCATCACATTAAATTCAAACTTTATTAGAACTTAATAACACTTAAGAATGACCAATTAGTTAAAAAATACTTTCATGTTGTTGCTTACTATTTTATCATTGTATTTTATATTGTAAAACTTGCATTAGCTAGTGTTAGTGCAAGTTTTTTATTGTGTTCTAATTAGATCAATCACATTGATCCAATTAATTATGTGTTTAATTTAATTTTCTTAGATATTATCTTATGAAATATTCTTCTATTTTTAGAACATTATCATCCCTATCAACATAGTCTCTTATAGACTATTCATCTTATTTGCCTTCAGTACATAGTTGCCCTATTTGATTATGTATCTTTATCTCCCTATTTAGTTTCCTATCATGAAATACAAAGTCACCCTATATTAATGTGTCCTTGTGTCTCTCTATTATATCTCCTATATATCAATACACAATCAACTAGTATGACTATGTCCTCTTTTTTTTCTATTTTTTGTTTAATAGAACACAATCAACCTAGCCAATTTTGTGTCCTATTTCCTGATTTTTCTTTCCATCCACATTTTAGCCTCTTTTTATCATCATAAATTTATTATTTTAGGATACCACATAATTAAATTTAACAAACATGATGAATCTTACCAATCCTAATAGGTTTCACAAGAAACAACTTGTGGGTTTTGCTTTGGATGAAAGCAATGTTCACATTTCCAATCACACTACCAATTATTGGACTCCTCCTCATTCATCCTCAGTTTTTAATCCTTCATAATATTTAAAATATGATCATGAATTAGAATACACAACTAAAATTCTCTTCTTCATTAACTAATTTCCTCAACATATAGTAAATGACTCTTCAACCATTTATAATCTTATAATAAGTCCTCAAATAGAAGAACCTCTTTAACCCTCCCCTACCTTCTCTTATAGATTTGGGGGAGACACTTTATTTGATTCTAAAAATTTTCTTTATATTTTGTCTCCTTCACACACCATGACATCTTCTTCTATGACGTTTTCAACCTCCATGCCAAGTATCTCCACTAAAATGGTAGGTTCAACCTCTAGTGGGCCTTTTCCAAAGACCCTTCTCCTTAATCATGCCACTAGTGCATATTTTTATACTAATGCTAATCATGATACTAAATATTTTTTTTCTACCAATGCTTCTTATGCCACTAGTGCAACACATGCTAATACTCATAGTGCAACCCAAGCCACTAATACTAATACCAATACTTCACATGATGCACACACTAGTCAAAATACTACCCAAACTTACCAAATTTTATTACAAACACTCAATCAAAATCATACTTTTCAAATAAATAATGTAAATCAAATGATATAGATGCAAAACCATATCATTAACCTTTAAAATCAACCCCAATAGGTTTCATGGGGAGCACAAAATCTAAATACCCATAACCCCCCTTAGGGATTCCCATGGTAACCTTGTTCCTTAACCACCCCTCATTAATAAAATGATCAAACATCTCCAAAATGAACCTATTATACCTCAAGTTGATAATATTGACATAGGATTAATCACACCTATAATCACCTACAACAGGTCTACCGATCCCACATTACACTTAAAAACATTTGGTAACATGTATAAAGAGTGGGTCAAACTTAATACCTTTACTAATACCAAGCTATTAACTAAAACACTCCCAAGAAATTAATTAGATTGTTATAATCAACTCAAGACACATTATATCACTATCTTGGAAGATTTGGTTAACTCCATAAGACAAGAGTTTCAAACTAGTGATCTCCTTAAGACAACTTAGCTCACTTCATAAATTGTAAACAACTTGAGACTGAAATGGCACAAGATTTCATCAAATGATGGAAGAAATTATCTAACAAATGTGAGCATAATATGTCAAATTATGAGCTTTTCCATATATTCATTAATGATCTTTACCCCAAGTTTCAATATTAGATTGGGACTCTCTTTAAGAACTTTGGAATAAGCCCTCAACCAAGCTAAGTGATAAAATTCTCATGTGCCAATTTGAAACATCTTAACCCACTGCAAGCACATGCATTCTAATTAAAAATAAAAATTGTCATGTTGCTAATGATATCCTAAATAATACTTATGACATTATTCAAAAAAATCAAGAGATTGCTCCAAACAACACCATGGAGCATGCTCACCCTCCAAACAACACTCCCAATCCTACATATTCTCATATAAAAAACATTAATGTCCACAAACCCTTATCCTTATTTGAGTTCCAAAAGCATATTCTAAGGCCTCTACCATGAGATATTGACCCTAATCATCCAATGAAATCATGGTATGATCTGAACAAATTTTGTTGGTTTCATGCAAGTTGGGGCCACTCTTATGAGACTTGTAGATAATTGCATATCTAGATATGGATTTTATTCTTGGCCTAAATTTTGATCATGAATCACTCATTTGTAAGAGTTAATAAGCATATGACATATATTTTAAATCCCATTAAACAAAAAAATGAAGCTAATGCTCATCTTGATATATACAAAGATCCTCTTCCCAATCATCAAGATAATAACAACAACCATACTACTAAAAATAATGTTGAAAGTCTTATAAACCTCACTACT
This sequence comes from Torreya grandis, assembly GCA_037957365.1. NCBI lineage: Eukaryota > Viridiplantae > Streptophyta > Pinopsida > Cupressales > Taxaceae > Torreya > Torreya grandis. The sequence continues at coordinate 162,656 of JARHVA010008243.1, read as the reverse complement.
AATGAATAAAATGTGGTAAATATGACTAACATGTGAAGATTAGTTTCTTTTATTGACTCCAATCCCATACCCACCCATCAAACCTCTATACCATTATACAACATTCAAGACACTTAACCATCTCATGGAGTTGGGACAAGAGGACCTTATAACTTTCCAAGAACCACTTTCAATAACTCAATTAGATCATTCCTCTCACTTTATCTCTACCCTTTCCCCAACATAGAATCATATATACAACTATTCCCAACCTTTTAATAGTATTTCTTCAACCCCATGTAATATACCTATATAGGGGTATATATTGTTTAGTGGGGATATAATAGTAGTAAAATGAATAGTAAGAAATAGTAATGATAATCCCACATTCATAAAAATGGAATATACCTATATAAGGGTATATATTGTATATTGGGGGTACAATAGTAGTAGAATGAATGGTAGTGAATAGTAATAATAATTCCACATGTATAGAATACAAGAGTGGAATAGATTAGAATAGTATAAATAGAGGGGCATAGGCCATTCTAAGATATCCAAGAAAATATTTAAATCGTAAGTTAAATACCCTGATAAAGAGGTAGCCCCCTCAAAGTGGCAAGCGATTGTGGAGTTATTCCTTCCCACCTTTTTTTAACAATAATAGTAGTTACAAAAAATATAATAACTTTTGCAATACTAAACAAAATATAAAAATTCAAACTATTTTAAAAATATGAGATAGATATGCACAAAACCCAAAAAACAATTATCATGATTTGTTATCGTTTGAGAACTATATGTATAAGAATAGTTAGGTTTTATGGGTGGCAAGTGATTGTGGATTTATTCCTTCCCAACCTTTTTTATTAATAACATTAGTTACTAAAACTATTATAAATTTCACAATACAAAATAAAATATAAAAATTTAAACTGTTATAGAAAGTTAAGATAGTGCCACACAAAACCTAGAAAAATTTTAGCATGATTCATTACTATTTGAGAGTTGTATGTAGAAGAAAAGTTAGGTTTTTTTATAAGAAACAAAAATATGCACTTTTAGATGGTATATTTTGGCTTCATATGTCCAACTGACTCCATAAAACTTACACTTTTACAAATATGATATCCCAATATAACCAAAAAATACCACTCTCAACTCCACAAAATAATATGACTCCAAAATCTCTTACACAAATATTAAATCACTCTCATACACAACCCTTTTTTCACTCTCTAAATTGAATACTCTCATAATTCTCACAAATCTCACAACTCAAAGGATTAAACAACTTATGACTATTTTTTTCCACTTTTTAATTTCTAGGATCTTGTTAAGGCAAGGTGAGAGTATACAATTAATAAAACTATAAACTTATACTAGCATAAAATCTTACTAAAATATAAAAAATATATGAAAATGACCTTGGAAAGAGCTATGATACCAAATGTTAAGAACCTACTATCTAACATACACAAATACTGAATATATTACTAACATGTATAATACAAAATACAATATTCATTTTTGGTGGAAAGGAATGACTTCACAATCACTTTCCACTTCAAGTGGGCTACCTCCTTATCAAAGTAATTAAATCATGATTTATATATTTTCTTAGATTATTTACAATGGCCTATGCCTCTCTATTTATATTATTCTAATCTATCCCACTCTTCCATTCTATGAATATGGAATTATTATTAATAGTCCTTATTATTCATTACTATTCATTATACTACTATTCTATCCCTAATATATAATATATATCCCTATATAGGTATATTACACCCCATTACAAGAAATACCATAGTCAACAATCCCACCACCTTAAGATAATCAACCCATTTATCCTCAAATTAGACCAACTACATCTTACCAACACAAGTTTAATTTCAATTCCATCCCTCTTTCTTAGGAGCTCTTACAACATTATGTGCCTATATATAGCAATCCCCCCTTGGGTTATGATGAATGGGACACCATTGAAAAAATTTCTCATCCCCCATATCAAATACCTTTCTTTGAAGTAATGTTAACTTCCCCCCATCATCCAAACCATCTAATGAAATTACTATTTGAGATGAGCATTCCTTGTCCTCCTCTAGTAAGATACAGATTTACCTTATCTATGTCAAAAGATAACATCTTTCAATAATGTGAAGAGATGTCCATGATCCCAGATGAGATTATTCTTTGTGTAGATGATCCCCCTCTATTCATTAGCATCTAAACCAATGATAACCAAGTTAAGTGTGCCTTGATCGATGAAGGTCTAGGTACTTGTGTTGCCTCCCTTGATTTCATTAAAACTCTTAGCTATTCTATATACAATCTCAAGTCCACATGTATTACATGTCAAGGCTATGATAGATGGAAAATTCATCCTTTAGATTGTGTATGACTTCCCATTACCATCCCTCCTATCACCATTCACATGAAAGTTATGATATTTAAATTTCCCCTCTCTTATAACATCTTTCTTGGTAGACCTTGGATGCATCACATGAGGGATATTTCCTCATCCACATGCTAATGCATCAAATTCCACCATAATGGTGATATTTATAAGATTCAAGGGGGCATAAACCCTTTAAATTTTGAATAATTTTGAGAACATTGGGTCTTCAAAAAATTTATCCTTAAACCTCTTCTTAGTCTCCTATTTAGGGAATATCAACTCTTTAATCATCATATCAATTCTACCTAAGGTTATAATGGTCACCCCAAACTCATTGATAACATACCACCTGACCTCCTTGATTTTGATGGTGATGAGCTAGATGAAATAAATCTTAAGATCAAAACTTTTAATCTATCCCCTTATATCATTGCCAACTTCATCCCTCTTTACAACCATTCTCCTGTAAACCTTTTATGGATGATATAATTGTGGTCTTAACTAAGACTATAAATTTTATTCATCATGGGACTTTTGATGATAAAACCATACCTGCATGTACCATTGACCTATATAGACCTAATTATGATGATGTTTATGCTTTATATGATCCATGTCTAGGAGGACTTGTCTAGGATATAAATGTTGAGATTCTTCGATATTGTACTTCTTTGTTTAAGTATTTTCATTTTTCTTATCATATTCCTTCCTTCATAGTGCCTAGTTTTAGTATTCTTTTTATTTTTCATAGGGTGGAGATAAATAAATTATATGATAGACCTTCAGTTTCATTAGATCCTCTTACAAGTATGCTCATGGATCATGCCATGATTGGTCCTTACCATTTTTCTAGATATTAGTATCCTTCTAATTTTCTTCCCCTAGAGATTTTCTCTATTACTATCAAGCCTTCTATTCATCCAACCTTACATTCAACTAAGCCTAGTCTAGTTCCTACTCCCAATCTACCTTTCACTAAGCCTCATCATATTTTTGATCTTATTTTACATTTTGATGCACCTAGCCCAGTTTATGTACCAACCCCACCTTCCCTTGGTGATGGAATTCTTACATTGCCATAACTTGATCTCATGCCCACCCAATAGGTTGAGCAACCTTATTATAATATTCACAAAGTTTCCAATCATTAGACTAGAGACTACCATTTATACTAGCCTTCCCTAGTTTCTCCTTCTACCTCTTCCATTAGTAACCCCCAAAGTCTACTAACAAGTGTATCTATTGCTTCTATGTGATAGTGTTAGTGAATATTTTTCACCTTACTTAGGTTTTTACTACACTTATATTATTTACCTTTCTTAAGTGTATATTTGGTTATTTAGGGTGATTTATGAGGTCATTTATTTTCACACCCACATGTGTAAATTGTGATCAAATGGGTTGGTGAGGATGCCTTGTCATTCACCAACCAATGTTGACTTATCTCTAGCATATGGGTTTACTATTACTTCATCAACTGACCCATGTTCACATTTCCAAATGGATGTGGCTTCATGCCTCTTCTCAACCTATTTAATGGCATGTTTTCTTAATATTTGGTGAGCTAGAGAGCTATTTATCTTGTGTGGAGTATAATAGAAGTTTGTCATTTGGCTCTAATCTCTTTGTAGAATATTCTCTCTTACATATTTTATTTACTTTAAACTTCATTGTGGTGTGAATGTGCTTGAGTCATGTGATTACATAATTATGTGAATTCATTGATCTAGTAATCCTAGAAAAAAATTAATTTGGTATCAAAGTACCAATCTATTATTCATGATTATTTGGCTATTTTTGTTAGATTATTTCTTAAAATATAGGTTTTATTCTCATCTTTTGGATGTTTCATTTAGTGTGTGCATTTTCATGTAGAATGGAGTGCACCATTAGATTTGGAAGGTTGCAAAACTCTAGGATTTATCATAAACTAGACCATATTTTGAGACAATCAATTTCAAATATTTTATTTTTTTGTTGTTATAGGTTTTGATACATGCATTGGAATCCATGTCAAATAAAATATATTTTGAGTTTTTTAAGACCATTTATGGACATTTTTAAATTTCTACAAACTACCTTGATTTATGTGTCCATCTCAATTCATGTGCATGCCTCAATTTGTGCATCTATTTTAATTTACATGCCTACTTTGATCTACATGCATAACTCAATCAAAATACATGCCTATATATGAAATTCTACCTCAATTTTCATGCCTACTTTGGTTTTCATTCATTTCATCCCTATCTTGACCTATGTATGCCTCTATCTCAGTCTATGTATTAACTAATATGTGACATCCTTGAGGCTATCGAATTTAAGACAATGAGTGGTGATGTTTTTAAAACTATCAAATTTAAGTCAATAACCTATGACATTTGTAAAACCATCAAATTTAATCTAGTGAGATATGACGTACTTGAAACCATCAAATTCAAGACAGTCAAAAGTGAAAATTTTTTATTTGTTATATTTATGATGGGAGTTTGTATTGACTATAACTTTTGATTGGGAACTCAAAATTCAGTGCCATTTTTTTCAAAAGTGTTTAGTTTTTTATGCCTAATCTATTGGTGTCATTTATTTTGTAAAATTCACTAAAATATAAAGTGTCAATCATAATTTTTTTTGGAGGGGAGGTTTGTCTATGTTATGAGACCTATTACTTTCTACATTATAGTTTGTGCACCAATTTATCACACATGGATGCCATTTTAGTTGTGTTTGACATCCCCATTTTGATCACTGATTGCTCACTTAGATACATTCTTAGTTGTGTTTGATGTCCCATTCATAAGCATGCTTCAGGGGTTCATTGCAATTTGTAACATGTAGTATTAGATTTCCTTGGTGTCTTCTCATAGTCATGATGAATCCATTTGAGAGACTCCAGAGGAGGAAGGTTGATTCTACAATAGTGGTTCTTCTTGAAAAGACAAACTATGTTTCATGACATGCTTACAAAGAACATTTTCTCACACACAAGAATCATATTCTATTCCTAAATGGATAGATTCTTGCACCCACCAATCTTATTTGATTTGATAAGTGGGATAATACTTGTAACAAAGTTTTTTCCATCCTATTACTACATGTTTCCATGGATCTTCATTTCCATGTAGAATATATAGAGTGTCCTTGTACTATTTGGAACATCCTACAGTCTCTTTTCAAAGATCCTACTGAGATATACATCACACCTCCTCTACTTTCTATTATCTTTTCTAAAACTAATGTACTCTCTCATTATTTTATTTCTCGTGTTGACACATCCATGGTGGACAATGCTCTTCATTTTATCAAGCCCCCACTATAGGATGAGATTCTACCAAACCTTAGATATCTTATTACAGAATCTATTTTGTTCTTATAAAGTATGTTTCTCTTCTAGATCCATTATAGTCTATAACTTTGGAAGGATCTACTATTTTTAGTGAGAGCACACACATTGAGAGTATTGACGACTCATATGTTCCTATGGACATTCATCTTGCATATCTGAGTGCTTCATTTATTGACCAATCTTCAATTTTGATAGTTTTTAAGCTTTGTTTTACTCTTATCATGGAAATTCTTTTAATGAATGTTCCATTCCATTCTTCTTATATATATGTGCCTGATATATAGATTTAATAAGGGTACTTATAAACCTTCCTATTCTCTCCCCTTCATTGTGTGCTTCCTTATTACTATCTTATATAATTAGACTTATGTTACCTAATTAGAATTTGACACATTCAAGCATTAATAGGGACACATTTGAGCATTTTTTAGAGATATAAATCATTATTCCTACTTGCATTTCACTTATGTGGGAATTTTTTAGTTTGACAACTTTGGGTTTCTTTCTTCCAAAAGAAAGAGACAACATTTATTGCAAAGGGACCTACTACAACATTCACCATTTGACATTCTGCACTTACCTTGTCTCTTCTTTTGGGAGACACACATCTTTCATATTTTTTAGGATATTAGATCGTCGCTATGTACTTAGAGTATTGACTACTTTAGAATTATCTTTTGAGGGGTCTTTTAGTCTCCTATTTTTATTTTTTCTCTTTTTATTTTTTATTTTTTTGGGGGGGGAGGGTTTTCCTGAAGATTTTCTCATTTTCTCCACTTTATAAGAGATTGATTTATTCTTGGGTTCCTGATTAGGCTTAGTTGTTGGGACCCAATTCTACTACCCACCTAAGATACACTTAAGGGGGGTGTTAGTGTATATTTTTACCTTAGTTTTTACTATACTTTTAATATTCACCTTGCTTAGGTGGATATTTGGTTATTTAGGGTGATTTATGAGGTCATTTATTTACACACCCATATGTGTAAATTATAGTCAAATAGGTTGGTTAGGATGCTTTGTAATTCACCAACCAATGTTGACTTATCTCTAGCACATGCATTTACTATTCCTTTGGCAATTGACCCATGTTCACATTATCAAATGGATGTGGCTTCATGCCTCTTCTTATCTTAGTTAATGACCTATTCTCCTTTATATTTGGTGAGCCATAGAGCTATTACTCTTATATAGAGTGTAATTAAAGTTTGTCTTTTGGCTCCAATCTATTTGTATAATATTCTCACTTATCTATTTAATTTTATTGCAAATTCATTGTGGTGTGCACTTTCTTGACTGATGTGATCACACATCTATGTGCATTCATTGATCTAATAACCCTGACAAAATTTTAATAGATAGATAATCAATATTTTACTCATTTTTAAAAGATTTAGTAGTATATTTACACATTATATGCCACCCTTACTTAGCCAAAATAAAAGGATATACCTCTTCCCAAGTTGTCACTTGAGTATATCCTAAAATATGGGGAGGTATATTATCTTTAGCATCAGTTTGGTACCCATCATACTAATCATTACCATATTCTCTAATAACACCTTCATGATCACCTTATGTTGATGCCTTCACTAATTATTCCTCCTTTTATAGGTTTCCCATGCAATAAGGTTCCCTCTTATTTTCCCATGGAACCTTATTCCCCTCCTATGGTTCTTTCCCCACTCATGTCTCCTTCGCCACTGGTGGTGCCTATTAGAAATATTGTCATTGATGTCAAAGGTCTAGCATTATTGGTGATAAAGGCCCCATTTCATTTAATATTGTTTGTAATAGATATATCTTGACTAATGTGAGTTAATATTTATTTAATATTAATGAATATATTTTTGGTTGCATATGAGACAAAATAAAGGCCCATGGAGAAGTCGAAGAGCCACGGGGTAAAGACAAAAGAAGGATGGGATGCATTTTCCCATGAAGAGTCATCTTGGGGAATACCAAGAGTAACCAAGTGAAGACAAAAGAGTAAGGGTGAAATTTCTCATGAAGGGACACTTTGAGGAATATGAAAAGTCACCAAAGATAAGGACAAAAATGGGAAGGATGTTTTTGGTCATGAAGGGTCATCACATGACTTTCCAAAGGCTTAAATATGAAGGGTCATCTAAGATTGGCACCATTTTCCATGAGGATTGAAGGGTCACAAAGGGGGAAGGCCAAAGGTCATTTGGAAAGCTACAAATAAGGGCTTGAGAAGCCTTTTGTAAATATGAAATAAAGAGGTTGATTTGATATTGTATTATCTAGCTTAGAAGAGCAATCGTGAGAGTTGAATATGATTTATATTTGTTATATCTAGCTTAGAAGAGCAAAGGTGAGAGAGAGGAAAGAGATGTTGTATTGAACTATCATTTGTTGATATAGAAATATTGAGAGATAGGTGTGTGGTGGTATACACAAGGTGTTAGTGCTCCTGTGGGTTGGTGCTCATGAATAGTAGCTAGGTTGGTGCTCGACAAAGGGGTATGGTGCTCCTGTGGGTTGGTGCTCACAAATAGTAGATGGGTTGGTGCTCGGCAAAGGGGTATGGTGATCCTACAAGTTTGGATTGTGAATATTGTTTCGGTTGTTTCTCATTCATATACTTGAGATTGTTCCCTGTGGTTTTTCCCACATTGGGTTTCCATGTTATATATGGTGTCTCTCTCTATCTTGTGTGATGTTTATTGTTTGAGTTTTATTGCATATCTTGAATGTTTGATTAAGTGAATTTTATTAAGGGAAAGTTTTATAAGATATATAATATACTGATTCACCCCCCCTCTTAGTATATTATGTGCTTAACAGTGCCTCCTTCTTGACCTGTAGATACCACTCCTATTCAATAACCTATTCCTCTCCTTGAGTATTCTATACATGATAGCCCTCATGAACATGATCCTTTATCTAAGCCTACTTTTTATGTTGAGGAGATTAATATAGAGATCTTTACACAACTTTCCACGAGGATTGATGAGCTTTAATTGTTATTAGGATCCAAATTCATAGAGATGTTTTCGATGTCATTAAAAACATTTGTGGACAAATTTATCTATATTTGTGAACACGACATGGTGTTACTTCACTTTATTCTTCATTTTTATTTTGGATTAGACTTGTGATCTAATTTTATATATCTTATATCATTTGAATATGTGTCATATTTGGTTTTACCTATCTATTTCAAATGGATTTATATTATGCACTATGTGTTGTATATTGGTTTCATTTACTTTATTTCAAATTTTATTTTTGTTCTTTATATGATTTGACACTTATGTCTATGCTTTCCTTTCTTTCATGGATTTATTTCCTTTTTCAATGATTATTTTTTATATTATCTCAAAAAAATCAGATAATTATTATTGTGACTTGGTTATATTAAGCTTGTTTCTCTTAGTAATCTTTCTTTGCCATATGATTAGTTATCATACAATGCATCTCATTATAATATTACTTTATCAATCTACTTTGGATATCTTCTCATTCCTTTATATTCATTTCACATGCTAAACATGCATATGGTTGGAACTTTATATTACATACTAGTTCATAGGTAAGCCTAAGTGTTTAGTCAATCATATCTTTGGATACTGAGCTTCCTTTAGCCAAAGTCTAAAGCTCATTCGAGTGTATCACTTATATCACTCATGGGTTATTATAAATTCATATAGAAGATAAATCATAAAATCCATAAAAAACTTAAAATCTAAATCATTTAATCAAAAATCAACATACACATTCAAAAGTCAAATAACACTAAAAGACATTATTCATATCACAACTTCTATTTCTAATCAAAATCTCAAACTCCACATTTGGACTCATGATAGAGTCAAGGTCCATTAGAGTGTGGTAGGCCAGTATATTAGGAAAGGAGAATAAAAAACTCTTTTACTACTACTTGCTTTCTCACACAAGTACCTAATATTCATAGTAAACCAATGGCTTTGTAAGAGGTCCTGAGAAATGGGGAACATGTTATGTGAAGGTATGTCTATTTTTTTTCTTGTTTATATAACCAACATGATTTGATCTTGATATATCACCTATTTTTTATACAAATTTATGTTTATTATGAGTAGGTATCATTTATATTTTGATGGTCACTAGACTCTTAGCGTCTATCTTTTATACTTAATATGTATCATGTTTTCTAAGATCTTCTCATAGATGTATATGTCATGATTTTTGTGATCAAGGAATTTGATAAAGAGAGGAGGTTAGATCAAGTGTTATTCTATAAAACCATGAAATCAATACACTAACATAATAACATCTCTAAACCTAGATCTTAGGGGGAGCTTAATGAACAAACAACAATTGAAAACTCAACTAAAATGAAAAGAACAATAATATTTACCTTCCTTGAGAGATCCAAATAATTTATTCATTGGATTTATAAGTTTATGCATAAAAGTTCTTCATCAATGACATATGGCTAACATCATCTCCTCTATGCACCATTGTTGAATGCTTGGCTTGATTGATATGGCTTGGCTCAATTTCAATATTATAACACTAGGCTTTTAGCTTCATGAATTTATTCATGCATTATGGCTCTCCTTTGGTTGAAATCCTTAAATTAAGATATCTAGGATTGATTTTATAGGCTTTCAAATCCTTTTGAATGGGTTAAATCTGACCATGGTTAAGTTTATCAACTTTGGTTGAGTTTGGCATATTCCTAGAATATTCTTTTAGATATTTTTATCGAGTGACAACTCACAAAGATAATGAGTGTGTTCTATAATGTTCTAAGATGCTCTTGAATTTCCTTTTTAGTAATTTATTTAATTGATTTATTAGCTCATGGGTGAACTTAATTAGGATTTGAAATTGGTTTAACTTACTAATTGATTTTTATTAGGGTGTGTAACTTAATTAATTATTTTTAGACATTTGGTCATTTGTTTGATTTTGATTAATTAAATGTGTGTATTTACCTTGTTTAATTTATTTAATATGCCAAATTGATTTTAATGCAAGGTTATAAAGCCAAATTTGAGACTAACAAAAATTATTGGGCTAGGTATTCAATGATTGGCAAGAATTGGTCTAAAGTTGGATATGAAGCCATTGGTGGCCAAATTTACATGTCTAAAATTTTCCCCTATTTGGGAAGATGTTGCAAGATGTAAGCATAGTAACATATTTTCAAAGAATAAAATGGTTCTTTATGCTTATGAATATAATGGTAATGATTGAACTATAGTTTCCCCCTTGAGGAAGTGGTTGGAAAGTGAGTTGGCAAATGGTCCCTCGAAAGAAAGAAAGAAGCAAAACAAGATGACCAAAAAAATGAATATGATGGGGTGATAACATAATGATTCACCCAAATTTTTTTAAAATCACTAAGAAATACAAGTGGGATGGTGTACAATGGCTTACCCAAAGGTGGTTATAATCATTGTACCATAATAGTGGCAATGTGGTATGATAACATAGTGATTTTCCCTAGCAAGTGATATAATCTTTGAGAATATGGAGCTACCCCAATTAGGAAAGACAAATAAGAAAGAAAAATTAGTGATAACATAATGATTTTCCCCAATATATGATATAATCATTGAGAATGCATGTGGGATGGTGTATAGTACTAATGTAGTATACCCTGATAATGAAAACATGATTAATGGTTGATTATTGATAAGTTGATATAGAGGATAAAGATGAATTAGGAAAACCTACTATTAGGGAGATGCTCATCCAAACTAACAAAGGTTGAAATTCTTTTGTTAATTAATTACTGTATTTGAGATATGATTGGGTATTGGATTGGGATTGTTGATGATGTTGGTACTGAGGATATGGTGATGTTGCATTGATGTTGTAGACCTATCCAAGCTGACTTTTGTTGTATCATTTGATGGTAAGCCTCATGATAGAACACCATGGGGGCTTGGCTAAAATATGCATAAATATTGACTCTCGATATCCAAAACTCAATGGAAAATAATTGCAAAAATGATAAAACCCATGTTGATAATGTAGATGTTTGAATATGGATATATTCAAGAATAATGTGAAAGGAATCACCCACTGAACACATATAGACTGAATCAAGGCTACAGTGTTGAAAGAAAACAAAAAAGCACACAAACAGACAAAAGAATAGACAAATAAAGAAACAAGCAAGATAAACAAAGAAGCAAACAAGTGTTAGTCCTTATGTTAGTATAAATAACATGATGAATATTAACCCTAGAAACTAGGTGACAACTAAACAAAAAAATAAGATGGGGGACTAGAAGAAAAGGAAGGGGGTGGTCAAGATGTCTCCATATGCACTAGGAAAGTAGATGTTTCTTATATAATTCCATGGATATGATGATCCAATGAAACTTTAGGCCAAATATAGTTCTTCTAGGAAATGGGAAGAAAATGATGATTGATAGAAGACATGATGGATGTGATAGAAGAATAGGGATGAACTCACAAAATAGGGATAGTGTAGGATAAAAGGCCAAAAAGGATGGAGAAATTAAGGAACAAGTGGTTTATTTGTGACTTAGTGAGGGTTCCCAGAATCCTTAAAGAAAATAAGTGGTCAACATTTTTGGTTTTTCTAAATGATTTTCAAATGTTTTTGTAAATTTCAAAGCATCTCAACTTAATATAGAATGACAAGACACTAAAATGGTCTAAGCTCACAAAATGGTGATAGTATTATAACTTGAAATGATGCTTGCAAAATAGTGAGATCATGGCTGAAGCTACTCATAAAATGGTGAGAGTGTTATAACTTGAAATGATGTTTGTAAAATAGTGAGAATGTGGCTGAAGTTATTTGCAAAATGGTGAGATCATGGCTAAAGTTACTTGAAAAATGGTGAGAGAATGGCTAAATAGGGACTGATCTAAACTCAACATGAATCAAGCATAACCCACATAGTCCCAAAATGGTTTTAGTTCATAGTAATTCACCTCACAGTGGAAGAATTTGACTAGTGTAGCATCCAATTCAAATAAAATAGGCACAGTTAGTATGATGGCATAGTATGACATAGGAATGGCTAGGTGATATGTCAAGGCACAATAAACAAATGTTGCCCCTATTTTTCCCATGGACAGTTATAACTATGATACAACTGATTGATCAATGATACCAATTTTACCCAATAGGTGATATAATTAGTATCAATATTGGTGAACACTAATTTTCCCTAGCAAGAGATATAATTAGGCTCACATAAACAAAATTGATACGAAGGGAATATTAAAAAGGATGCAACTACCAAAACTTCTATCATACTACTCCAAAATAATGCCTTTGTCTGAAATGCTTGAAAAACTATTGAAACTAGTCTAATTCCATATGGTAAAAATGTGAAACCAATGGATGAACCAAGGCCAAACATGATAGGTTGATAGGGTTCAAAAAATATTTGGTTGAGTAGGAATGGAATGTTTGGATGGTCTAGTTGGAATGTCAAAATGAGAGGATGGTAGAAAAAATAGTTTTATAATGATATAAATAAGAATATTAATAATATGGTACAACTTGAAATGGTCCTTATAGATTATAAATCAAGTTACTCAAGCATAGAACCACTTCAGGTGAATAATGTTCATTAGCTCATTAAGTTCATTACCATTTATTGTGGTGAGCCTATATGCTCCAATGCCATAGTCTGTAGTGATGATGAAAGGACCCACCCAGTTGGTTTTGAACTTTCCTTTATGTTTCTTTTTAGATGTGGTATTATTTTAGTTCTCTTTTAGGATAAGATCACCAAGTTTAAATGTTCTATACTTTACATGCCAATTTTATTGACCCCAAAGTCAATCTTAATGGGCCTTAAAATTTTTTACAACATCCATACACTTATCATCAAGTAAATCTAGCTCTTGTAGGTGAGATACTCGATAGTCATTATCATTAAGAACATGCTTGAAAGATATGTGTAACGAAGGCAACTCAACCTCAATGAGAAGTATGGCTTTAGAGCCATAAACAAGTGAGTATGGAGTGGCTTCTATGGGTGTGTGATGGTTGGTATGGTATTCACAAAGGGCACAAAATATCTAAAGGTGTCAATCATGACCGATATCATTGACAATATTTTTGAGAATGTTGATAATGGTTTTTTTTTAATGTTTCAACCTAGGCATTACCTTGAGGGTAATATGCCATTGAAAAGTATTATGTGATCTTGTATTTGGCACATAGCTTTTTGAAATCGTTATTCTTAAATTATCCTTTATTATCACATATAATGTTGAAAGGGATATTGTAGTGGTAGATGAGATGGTTAAAGATGAATTTGGAAATTTGTTTTTTTAGTCACATAAGTGAGGGGTATAACTTTGACCCACTTAGTGAAATATTTAGGGATGGTGAGAATGTATTTATATCCATCTAATGAGGTGGGTTTTAACTTCCCAATGAGGTCAAGGCCCCATGTATAAAATAGACATGGTGTTAGAATTAGTTTTAAGGTCTTGGTAGGTGCATGAATCAAATTAGCATGTTGTTGACACTTGTCACACTTGTTGACATATGTAGCTGCATTTGCATCCATTATCAACCAATAGTAACTAGTACCCAATAGATTTTTGAATAAAACTACCTTGTTGTTATGGGATCCACATGCTCCTTTATGAACTTATTGTAATGCTAGTATATATTCTATCAAAGGTAAATAATGAAGTAGAGTTCCATCAAAACTATGATGGTATAGGGTTATTTTGAGTAGGGTGTAACATTGGGCATTGTGGATGAAAGATTTGGTTTGTTTCCTAGATAACTCTGGTGGGAGGATTTGCTCATGTAAATAGTTATATAGGTTTGAGTACCAATTAGAGCTAGGACCAAAAATATCACATATCATTACAATAATTAAAGTTTTACGAGTTGGTACTATTAGATTTTCTACAAGAAACTAATATTGGCTAGCTATGTTTAAATGATGAATCAATGATCCAATGGTATCCATGGCATCTATTATTCTATTTATCACTCTTGGTATATGCTCAAATTGAATTTTGGTGATGTAGTGATTGAGAGTGTTAAACATTGCCTTATATGGAACTAACTTCTCATCTTTAGATTAGAAGTGGTATGTAACCAGATTGATGATTAACTAAGAATCACCATAAATTCTTAGATGACATATGTGTCATTGTAATACCTATCAAAGCCTTGTGATGAGTGTTTCATATTTATCCATGTTATTTTTACAAGGAAAATTGATTTTAAATGTCTTGGGGATTTAATCCCCTTGAGGCATTATGAATAAAAGTCCTACCCTTGATCCATGTGCAGTGAATGATCCATCAAAATACAACTTCTAGGGCTTCTCATTAATAAGTGTTTACATACTCTATCTCAAAATCACTGAGTAACATGATCCATTTGGCCATATGGATTTGTACATATATTTTTGATAGTAGATAATTAAGCAGATCTACTCTAGAAATAACCATGGTTTTATTGTTCAACATGTAGTGGCATAGTTTTTGAGCTATGAAAATCATAAAAAGACAATTTTTTGTGATAGGGATATAGTTGCGTTTATATGTAACCAATGTATGACTTAGATAGTACACTACATGCTCTTTTCCTTTGTCATCATGTTGAGTTAGAAGTGCCCCTAAAGAATTATTAGTAGCGAAAAGATATAATAAGAATGGTTTCCCTAGTGTCAGAGGAAATAGAACTAAGGGATTCATGAGATAATCCTTTAGCTACTGAAAAGCCTTTTGACAATTGTTATCCTAATGAAATATGACACCTTTCTTTAGTAGGTGTGTAAATATATGGCACTCATCTAATAATTGAGATATGAAGCATTAGATGGACTCGATCTTACCTTACAAACTATGGAGTTGTTTTAGATTAGTCGATGGCAAAATCTCTATTATGGCTCTTACTTTAGTTGGATCAACTTCAATGCCCCTATGAGACATGATGAAGCACCAATAATTTACCTGATGTAACTCCAAACACATAGTTCTTAGAGTTAAGCCTAACTTTGTATTCTCATATTTACTCAAATATCCTCCTTAATACTTCTAGATGGTCAACCCTAGTTTTGGATTTGCCTAGTATATCATCGACATAATCTTCAATAGTGTCATGCATCATATCATGAAATATGATTGTCATATCTCTTTGATAAGTGGCACCTAAATTTTTAAGGCCATACAACATGACCTAATAACAAAATGTTCCCCACAAAGTGGTGAATGCTATTTTGTACTGGTCTTCTAGTGCTATTTTGATTTGATTATAACTTGAGAAGCCATCCATTGGTGAAAGAATTTCATAACCTATTGTGGAGTCGACTATCATGTCAATGTTAGGCAATGGAAAGTCATCCTTAGGGCATAGCTTTATTAATGTCTAGAAATAAATATATATTTTGATTCCCTCTAGTTTATTATTGATAGGTACTATGTTAGAAATCTATTTAGAGTAGTCAATTGGTCTAATACATCCTACTTCTAAGATTTTCTCCAACTCTTTCTTCACTAATATAGAAATGCGAGGATGCATTTTGTGCAACTTTTGTTTTACTAGTTTAGAATGAGGATTGACCACAAGGTGGTGCATAACCAAGGTGGGGTCCAAACTAGGTATGTCATAATATTCCCAAGTAAATATATCTACAAACTCTCTTAGTAGGGTTTGAAGACTTCATGTTCCTTCTCAGTAAGGGATGCACCTAGCTTGATCCACTTTAGGTCATCTGGGCAATTAATGTTAACCTCTATTATATCTTAAATTAGAAGAGTTGAGCCATCATCAAGGATAGTTGGTAATGATTTGAATTTATTGATAACATTAGAGTCCTCTGTTAGGATTGGTTCTTTGACAAGCTCTCCAAGAAATGAAGAATTGGAATATCCTAATGGGAGAATAAGCCATGCGATAAAGATAATAAAAAATTATTGTATGACTTGATCAAAGGATTCCTACCTTTCAAGATTGAATTCAAACCCATTATCATGTTTTTTATTAGCATCTTCTTGAATAATTTGATCAAAAGCCTATTGCTCTTTAGGGCTGACCTTGAATCCATAGTGAACTTCATCATTGTTACTTTCTTAAATGATTTTCTCAAAATATTGATGCTCTTAAATACTAAATTTGAACCCATAGACAAGTTCATCATTGGTGGTCTCTTAGTCTATACATGAAGAAGATTGAACACCCTCATCTAGTGGTGCCTAAAATAAGTTTTCACTACTAGACTGGCCTTTATCTTTACTATTTCCCTGGTCAAAAAGTGTCTCAAATAGGTTTTCACTTTGAGACCTCAATTTTTTATTTATTTGATTTTGGCTAAGGGTGTTCATCCATTCTAAAAAATAGTCTTTAAGATCCAATTTGATTGAGAATCCTAATTTATGATCTCCTAATAGAACATTGTCCCTAAGGCCTAGAAAATCATAGAGTGCTTCATCATTTTGAAACTCATCAATTGATATGTGTGTCTTTTATTGGTCCCAATATAGTAGCTAGGGATAATATAATGGTAGGGGATTATTATGAGTGATTAGGTGAAGGGTGAAAATAGTGTGATTATCAAAGAGGTTGGTCTGGGCTAAGTCATCGAATAATCTATGATCAGACTCTGCTTCACTGTTATCATTCTCATCACTAGTCAATGGAAATGGAACATGAGTAAGGTATATGGTGTTAGGTTGTGAAGCTAAAATCTTCACCAAGATGCAAATAGGAGGAGTTATAGAGGTTACGAAGGTTGCAAAGAGTTTTAGAATGAGTTGCAGGATAACCGACATTAATCTGATCAACCAACGTCGGTCAGATAGCAGTAAAGAAGCAACCGACGTCGGTTACCAGTCGGTCGACATCGGTCATGGAGGAGCTGACGTCGACAGCCTATGCATGAACATGTAGTTTGCATGTTGATTTTGGAGAGTCTATTCTTGGACTGTTAGTTTGCATGTCAAAGGCTAATTATAGTCTTGAGTTGCGTATCTAATTATTGTAATTAAGATAGTCTAATTATTGTAAGCATGAGATCTATATATAGACTCATGGGCTATATTATAAACTAGAGTGATAGAGAGTAAGAGAGAAAAATAAGCTCCTTCAGAGAGAGGAGAGCAATGGTGTGTTCCTCCTAGTGCCACAGTACCAAGTGTGGGTGTTGGTTTGAAGAATCAAAAGGGTTCTTCGTATATGTATGATCTTAGTTAGCAGGTGATCATGGCTTCTTTTGGAGATCTACATTGGTGAGTAAGGTCTAGTGATTTGTAGGTAGCAGCAGAGAGCAGGAGATCTACTTGGAGTATGGTTGTGTACTTGGTATACTGGCAGCGTTGTTTCTGACTGGTGGAGGTGAACATCAATTCTATATTGGAGTTGATTATTGGGACCGAGAGAGAGAGGGAAGAAGGTCTTAAGGTGTGGTGAGCCTTTGAGGTGGAAGAAGAAGTGGCATCTTCTTTATTATATTTTCTTCTGAGTGATTATTAATACAATTGTGTATTGTCTCTCATATTCCTGTGTTGTTTCATATTTCTAGTTACTTATTCATTCTGGTTAAATTCTGTGTTTAGTTGCTAATACAAGAAGTAATCATATGTGCTCTAATTGGTGGAGCAAGATCTTGACAAGTGGTATCAGAGCCAGGTTATAGGTTCAAGAGCTGATACCATCAAGTGGTATCAGAGCTTTTAGTTGGGTTACTAACAGGTGGTTTCAGATCTGGTAGTGTTTTTGATAACAGGTCACTCTCAGGGGTTTCATATTGAGTGGGAGTATAGAAATGGTAGAAGAAAGTAAACTACAAATGGAGAAACTGAATAATGTGAATGGTTTGATTGATGGAAAGAAAGAGCAGGGAAAATGAGATTATTGGTCGGTAGAAGATCAACATGTAGAAGCAGATGTTGTAGGTGATGTTGCACAGGTTGCTTTGAATAAAGTAGAATCTTTGTTTACAGATTTTTTTGCCTCTTTCCATGCAGCCCAAAATAGAGCATCTTTTCATGGGTACATCTTTAGAGACTTTGGAGAGATTTATTTAGGAGTTGGAGAGCCTTGTCAGATTATTGATGAAGGGGAAGTGAAGCTGAAATTGCAGACAGATAACACACAGGTGTTGAAGGAGGTCATGCAAGTACCAGTCTTGGAGATGAGTCTAATTTCTTCAAGAAATTTGGGTGATGGGAGATGCACTGTAACTCTCACAGTGGATGCACTTGAATTAGATGGTGGTAAGAAAGTAGGTATCCTTTATCTATCTACTTATATTATTGATTCACCTTCTATTGCAAAGATATGGCTTTGTAGGCTTGGTCACATATGTAGGAGGGGAATGCATGTTCTTAAGTATAAGACAGATGTTTTTGACAAACTTAAGAACTGGAAAGCCTTGGTGTTCATGGAGGAGATGGCAGATAGAGATCAGTGGAGGATATTGAATTATTCTGAGCAAGGCTATGTTGATTTGAATAGGGTTTTGATCCATGGAGAGCTCGTGGGTAAAAAGTTATCACTCACAGATGAACACAGGTACCGACGTCAGTCATACAATAACTGACATCAGTAACAAGAAGACTGACGTTAGTCAGAAAGGAACCGACGTCGATAGAAGGGATATCAGTGTCAGCCAGGGAAATGATGTTGGTAGTTAGGGTTAGTGCAGGGAACTAACATCAGTCAGATGCAGACTGGGAGATGGCTAAGATCGGTCACTGGAACGGATGGTGGGCAGACAGCAAGCTGTCAACAAGTCTCAAATGCTCATATGGAGGTCAAAAAGGGTAAGTGAACCTCATATTCATTTTTCACCTTATTTATATTGCTTATTGATGGTCAAGAACTAGGGAGACGTGAAGAGGCAATGCAGGTAGAATCTAGATACAATGGGAGCTTGGCATGGATGAGGAGTGAGTCCTTGGAGAAGAACCAAATAGGTATTTGTTGGTGGAGTTGTTAGCTGGAAGAAAGCACTGGATGAGGGATGGATTCCCAAGTTAGAGAATAGAGTGGATGGACACGTGAGATGGAAGGCCAAGGTATGTGGTCTTGAGGAAGCTGCAGGATAGTGGTACAGGTTTTGATAGGTGGATGACAAAGCAGGGCTTCAGTCAATGTCAGTGTAACCATTGTGTTTGACTTACCAGGTGGATAATGTTTGCAACATTATTCAGTTACTGTATGTGGGTGATTTTCTAGTAGGTTTGTACATACAGGCTTTTGCTGAGCTAAAGGTAAGGTTAGTTCAGAGGTGTGTCATGAAAAATTTGGAGCAACAAAATTCTTTGGCATAAGAGACATGGAAGATCATAGGTTGATCTCCAGTGGGAGCTGATGTGAAGACGGTGTTGGCAGGGTTTGATATGCAGGATGTAGAATCGGTAAGCACACCAAGGGCTGGATAGTTCAAGCTTAGCTTAGAACAGGGTTCAGAATCACATGAGGTCTAGTGTAGACCTGAGTTTTCCCAAGTAGTGGGAGTTGTCAGAAAGTATGGAGCCAATTCGGGGAAGGAGTATTGGAGGGCAGTTCAGTGGATTCTCAAGTATCTGAGAAGGATTAGCATTAGGTTAACATGTTATGTAAGGTCAAGGTCTTCACTACATGGGTTTGTATGTTCAGATGTGGCAAGTTACTTAGATGACAGGTGTAGCATCATAGGTTGTGTGGTGGTTGGTCTTCAGGATTGATCTTGAAGAGGGATACAAGCTAAGGAATGAATTAGATGGTGTACAAGTACAAGTACAAGTGTAGCTTTTTATCTCCAAGTGGGAGATTGTTAGGTTGTGGAGCTAAAAGCTTCACCAAGATGCAAATAGGAGGAGTTACGAAGGCTACAGAGGTTGTAGAGAGTTGCAAAATGAGTTACAAGGCAACTGCCATCAGTCTAATCAACTGATGTCGGTCAGATAGTAGTAAAGAAGCAATCGATGTCAGTTACCAATCGACCGACATTGGTCATGGAGGAGCTGACGTCGGTAGCCTATGCGTGAACATGCAGTTTGCATGTTGATTTTGGAGAGTCTATTCTTGGTCTGTTAGTTTTCATTTCAAAGGCTAATTATAGTCTTGAGTTGTGTATCTAATTATTGTAATTAAGATAGTCTAATTATTGTAAGCATGAGATCTATATATAGACTCATGGGCTGTATTGTAAACTAGAGTGCTAGAGAGTAAGAGAGCAAAATAAGGTCCTTCAGAGAGAGGAGAGCAATGGTGTGTTCCTCCTAGTGCCATAGTACCAAGTGTGGGTGCTAGTTTGAAGAATCAGAAGGGTTCTTCGTATATGTATGATCTTAGTCAGCAAGTGAGCATGGCTTCTTTTGGAGATCTACATTGGTGAGTAAGGTCTGGTGATTTGTAGGTAGAAACAGAGAGCAAGAGATCTACTTGGAGTATGGTTGTGTACTTGGTGTACTGGCAGTGTTGTTTCTGACTGGTGGAGGTGAACATCAATTCTATATTGGAGTTGATTGTTGGGACCAAGAGAGAGAGGGAAGAAGGTCTTAAGGTGTGGTGAGCCTTTGAGGTGGAAAAAGAAGTGGCATCTTCTTTATTATATTTTCTTCTGAGTGATTATTAATACAATTGTGTATTGTCTCTCATATTCCTATGTTGTTTCATATTTCTAGTTACTTATTCATTCTAGTTAAATTCTGTGTTTAGTTGCTAATACAAGAAGTAATCATATGTGCTCTAATTGGTGGAGCAAGATCCAAACATATGGGGTCACCCCTAGGTGGTTTAAATCCAAGTCCATAGTGTCCTTAATAACTGGTCATAAAAATAATTTCCAACATTCCATATAGATTTGACCTAAGGCCGCTTCCTTCATAATCTTGATTTTCCATGATACAATTGGGAATGGGATACTTAGGGTTATTGTAACAATTAGACAAATTATCATTATAAAACCATGACTTATCTCCTTAAAGAGGGTATTATTCTAGGCCAGAAGCTGGTATGAAAATGACTTGTCCTGGATTATGAACATGGCCTTTTCCCTTTTTTCCAATGCATGTGTGGCATATCTTTAGGTCTTCCATAGGCTTTTAGGTTCTGAGGAATATTTGTGATATGAAATGTATCATGAGTCAAGTACTCTCTTGGGACATTATCTAAGATGGTAAAATGATTGGATACTTTAGGAGGTGGTATGTGACTAAGAGAATCAAGGGTATTAGGGTCAATGTAGTTGTCTTTTAGTAATTCGAGGAGTATTGCCTTCCCTTTATCCTACTTATTAGATGGATTCATGTCGAAATGGTAGTTGTAACTTTAGAACTCAACCTGTAGATGTTTATAATTCTCATATAAATGCAAATCTCTTAGAATGTTAACCTCCATCCTTGAATGGGAGAACTTAATACATTGGTGCAATGTTGATGGGACTACATGGATCTCATGTAACCAAGGCCTACACAGAAGCATATTGTATGGTAAATAAAGATCCAACACATGGAAAAGGGTATCATAAGTCAAGGGATAAATGATTATTGAGAAGATAATGGTGCCCTATGATTCATGCTCTTGATTGTCATATGCTTTGATGGTGATTATTTTTTCTTGGAGATCCATCATTGTGTACCCAAGAAGCTTGATGAGCTTGAGAGACATTATGTTCAGACCTGATCCATTATCTATAATGACATGTTTCACTTTGTACCACATTACATATACTTCAATGTATAATGGATTGTTATGTAGTGGGCCAAGAGGTGACATATCACTTTGATTGAATGTGACTTGTTGGGTTAGAGTTACGTGTCTAGCCAAAGCTTGAAATTGGTTAGGGGACATGTCATTCATAATAGTGGATTGACTAAGGTATTCATTAAATATTTGCTTATGGATTGTTGATGTACACAACAAATCTAAAATGGATATTTTTCTATTATTTTTTGTAATTATTCCATTATATTAAATGTATTTTTTTAAACAATGTTAAATGGATTATTCTGAGGCTAAATGGTGGGTTGGATGATGAGTGAAGTGGTAGGTGGTTGTGGGATTCGTATGGTAATTTTATGCCATCAAGTTATGATTGTACAATCAATATTAGATACAAGACTATTGTTTTCAATCAATGATGGTGGAGAGGGCCCAAATAAGATAAGTCTCAGTCATCAATGCACTTGAGTGTGGTCACGGGTGAATGATGAGTTAGGAATACTTACTTGTTAGTTCATGTGTGTACACTCCCAAGTCAAAGAAGGGTTACCAAAATGATTGAATTGATTTGATATGACTAGAAATGGTCTTGTTTGGTTGAAATTTGGTCTAGGATTGTTGGAAATGGTATTAATGTTACCTCCTAAGATATGACCTATAACTAAGTTATAGTCATGTGCAACAACATGTTAGGTTTGTTGGTTGTGGCCACTATTCTAGTCTTTATTTTGTCTATTATTTTGGATTTAATAGTTTTGCTATTAATTTTGCTGATTCATCTTTTGTTTTTGATGTTGTTATTGTTACACTAGCTAATTATTATGTTGAGGAAATGGGTTCTGATAGATGCCAAGGTTCTAATTAGATGTGGAATATCCATTATCCATTGTGATCTTACCATTATCTAGCATATTTTGGATTACATGTTTGATTTGCACACAACATTGTAAATTATGGCCTTTAATCCTATAAATTTTATAGAATTATTCTAGCTTGTACCAGTCTGACATGTCTATACCCTCACAATATTGCTCTTTTATAATGGAGTATTTAATTAGGTTAGCTATTAAAAACTTTAAAAATACTTCTTTAATGGGTTATCCAAGGTTAGTAAAAGGATGATGAGTGGGTGGGTTTCTCCTTAGAGGAGGTGGGTTTTGCAAATTCAAAGGCTACTACAATTGTTGTGCTAGCCTAAGTTGTGCTTGTTGTAAATCTTATGGATATTGAAGAGGTTATTGGGTAGGAGTAAGATGAAAAGGTTGTGTTAGCTAAGTAGACAATATTTACACCATTTAGACATGGCATGACTCTATTACTCTATTCATGACAACATTCTTATTGCGGTTAAATTGTTTTGGCCTATACCAGTTGTGATGCTTGTGCTTGGTTTGGATTTTGATGTTGATTATTAGTCTAATTTTTGTTTTAACCATTATTATAATTGGTTGAGTTTAGTTTTATGATCCCTTTTTTAATAAGGGATCTTTAGATCACTAAACATTTGTCAATGATATCTTTGAATGTATGTGCATATTATAACTCTAGATAGTAGGATATTTCACAATGTAGATTTTTGGTAAACATAGTTAGTTACTAGTTTCTTGTCTAGTAGACTATGGGTAAAGTGGATGATAAGAGCTCTCCATCACTATAGATGACCTACAAAGATTTTACCTAGTTTTTACTTTGGTTTCATTAAGTCAACCAATGAAATCTCATGCTCAAGATTGTATGAGAAGTATTGCATAAACTTATCTAATAGTTTATCAAAATTATAAAATGAGTTCTTTTATAGTTTCAAAAACCATTTCAAGGCTTGTCTAACTAAAATTCTTGAAAAAAACAATAGATATATGTCACTATGTGCCACTGGTTGATATACAATAAAGAAATATGTCAGATGTGCTTTGGGATCACCTTTCCCCTTGTATTTTTCAAACTTGGGTGGCTCATATCATAGAGGGAATGGAATTTATAAGTAATCCATGTTAAAAGGATATGAACACACATCATCTAATTTCAAATTTTTAAGATATTTCCTAGCTTAGATGGTATAATTGCATCCTTCATTTACTGTAATTTTTGCTCAAGGAAACTTGTTAGAATATTGGCTTGGGTTGATGGTTGGGCATTCACAAGTGGATGACATGGACTAGGATATGATGGAGGGATTTTATAGAGTAGATTAGATTGGATAGGGAATGGTATAAAACTGTGCATGTATGGATTAGGGTGCAATTGTTGAAATTATACAGTGGTAGTGTGACCTTCTAGTTGGGGTTAGACATGTATGACTAATTTTGTGGATATTGAGGCTGGGAAGGAGGGATATAACCATTCTGTGTCTATTTTGGTTGAATATGGACTTGTTATCAGATATTCAAACCTTTTTATTGAGTGGGAACTTGTGAGCTAAGACCCTATTTCTGAACCTGTGGTATGTTTTGCACAAAAGAGAATTGTTGCCTACAAGGTACTTGAGGAACATTAGAACCTCTTTGTTGTGTGAATACCTATTGAGAAGTGGATTCATGTTGGATATTTGATATTTATCATTGAAAAATATGAATATGTTACTAATTATACATCATTTGATTTGGATTGGTTTATTGGCTTGTAAAGAAATAGGTATGTTCATTGCTACCTAGTGAGGTGAAACATTGGTTACCCCCTATTGAGGTGGTAATGTGTTTGGCCTTTGTTGCATTGGGATACTTGATTGTGCCTATTGTTATGGAATACTACTCATCACATTTTGGGGAGGATTAGGATTTGACATGTTATGTTGTAGTACACCACTACTCATTGCTTAGCTACTTAATCCTATTTGTTGTATGTTTAAAGAAATGACTGGTTGAGGATTAGAAGTAGTTGGTTGAGGTTGGGATGTAGAAGCTCCTACTCCCTGATTTTGAAAACCACCAATGATGATAACTAAAAGAATATTTTTTTGTTGATTGATTTTTTATGTTCCAATAACACTTTGGTTTAAATTAGACGTTGCTTGTACATTATCCCATATGTTTTTCTCAGTATCATGCATAGAAACTGAAGATATTGCATCTATAATCAATTTATTAAACATGGTTTCTATTGAAATGTTTTGTGTAAATGGGTCTAAAACCTAATTGTATTACCCTATCAACTCTATTAAAACTTCTATTTGAGGAGCTATATGAATAAGAGGTGCATTTGATAAGGCCATATTAGTGAAGTTACATGCTAAATTGAGATATGTCTATTATGCTTGATGTATTTGATCAAAGTGGTCATCCATGGGACCTATTTATGGGATAATCACATGAGGGTTTTGATAAAGTATTGGTACAATGGCATTAGGATTTATAGAAGAGAACTATCCATGTGTTTGATTGTAAAACATGTTGGAAGGCTCTCTTTTTAGATTTTGTAATTTTTCATACCCTACCTCTATGGTTTTATTGGGATCATATATTGATGACATTATGATGTGATAAGGTTTTTGTTAATTACTTTTTGAAATTGATGGTATGATAGATAAGTATTGGGTTATTATCTCTTGATCTTACTCTATATATGGAGATGTACTAACCAAATAGTTGGCTAAAAGATATTGACTTTGTTCCCTTGGTTGAATGTTTTAGGGTGGATAAGAATCTATTTCCCAAATGACATTATATTCAATAGGGTTTTCCATAAAATCCCCTTATGTGAAAGGATTTCCATATCCAAAATTATACATACTTCCACTACATGTATAGTGAGCCATGTTTAAATTAAATGAAAAATATTTCACAACAAGAGAAGGGATTAAGGTTAAATAAACTCTAAAAAATCTATGACTTTTGGAAAGATAAAGGGTTCAAACATGATCTATCTTGGTCAAAGGTGGTGTTGAATCTCCAAAAAGTCTATGCAAATACTTGATAAAAAAAGTGTATCATCAGAACAAAAAATGTTGAGTTTCTAATACACATAAAGGTCACATAAAATGACCTAAGAATCAAACTGCCAAACTCTAATTTTAAAATGTGTTCCAAGTAGGTCTAAGCTAGTAAAGGAAAAAATTTCTAAGTCTTTTATACAAATGTGGAGTCAAAATTTACACTCAAATAGGATATTTGAGGACTAATGTCCAAATATTGGTAAAATCTCAACTTAAAAATGATGATTGATTAATCTAATAAGTTTAGAACATGTTAACATAGACAAGGTAGATGACTCTAGGCATAACACATGTTATTATTGGTATAAGATGTTAAACAAGGGATGTTTGAAGATAAAATGATTTGACCAAAATAAAAGCATAAAATAATATAATTTTTCAAATTTGACTAACAAAATAACCCAAGTTACATAATCCAAAAGACGAAGATCTAGGTATTAACCCCAAAAATTGAGGTCTAAATCAAAATCAACCAATATTTGAATTTAAACTTATAATAGTTAATCAAGGAATCAAATAAGGATAAATTATGAATTTGATGACAAAGAGATAGAAATAATTGAACAACGTGACCATGCTAATCCAATATTTAATAAGGCTCAAGTGATTGCTTGTAAAAAAATGATAATGAAGATGCAAGATGAAACAAGACAAGTCTTTTGAAAAAAATGGGTGGCCTAATGGTGTTAGCACTCTCAAAATATGATGTGAATTTTTTTTTATGTTTCAAGAATTAAAATTCATAAGATTTTGAAATGATTTAGGTAGGATAATGGTGACCTCCTCAATCAAGTGTTACTCCCAATGTTTTGACACAAAAAGGGAATGTTTGCTAAGTTGAAGTAAAATGTCATACAGATAGAATAGTGACTCCTAAAATAATGAAGTGATGTGGACTCATGACTCATCAAATGACATGGTTTAAACAATACAAGTTTTAGTGTAACACACCAAGAAAAAATGATCAAACTATACTAAGTATAATCATCTAAATCCTAGCAAGGGTATGGTAATGTGGGGTTGACTAAACTAATTATTTTATGAATGTTATAGATGGATCAATTTCATAATTAATTTCACATCAAATGATTAAAATTAAGCATAATTTGATAGGGTGTCTATGGTACTTGGATTGTTGCAAAAAGGTCTTGCCCTTTTTATAACCACTACATTTGTTGCTTGCTCAGTGTAGTATGATGTCTAATGTGCAGATACATCTCAGTGCTCAATCCTAAATCTAAAAAGTGGTTTAATCACTCAAACCTCTAATCTTAGTAGGGGTGATGAAGTCAATGCTCGGAGATAAAAACTTGGGTCAAATATTTCCTATAGAACTTGTGAGAGGTAATGAAGTCCCCCTCACAAGATAAGATGTAATGAAATAAATGACACAATAGAAAAACTTTATGGTCACCTCAAGATCACCGAATAATATTATGATTTTTTGGAGATGGATTTAAATGATATTCTTTTTATGCCTTGGACTAGGCTTGAAGTGTGATGAAATGGCAATTTTGATCCCAAAATTTTCCTAAAGGAGATGGATGGGAGAGCATACACGCACATCTCTTTTTGCTAAAACACACAATCAACAAGTTAGTTTGGAAATAATTGGAGTGAGATTAATTTAATTGAACCAAATTGAAAGTATTTGATTAGATTCATTACTAGGGCCTTGGATTTAATAAGTGTAAATAGAAATAATTGCAAACAACCCAAAAATAAGTTGGCACTTTTGATCCCAAAAGTTCCCTAAAGGGGACAAATGGGAAAGCATACATGCACAACTCCCTATTTACTCATAACAATTTATACTAAAAAAATAATTAAAATTACTTGCAAACACTTTGAAGTGTATTCAATTTTATAGTACTAAGTTAAATGTGTGGTGGTGTTCTTTTAGTCCCTTATCTTTAAGTTGTGAACTTTGAAAGAAACCACAAAAACTTAAACAATAAAACACCCTAAAAATGTTTCTTTAAACATAAAAATAAAGGATTCCTAGTTTGTTTTAGACATCCAAATTAAGTGTGAAAATATTAATTTAGATTGAAATGGTCTTTTTCAAATAGGTCCTACAAAGAAAAGGTCAAAACTTCATTTAGCCTTGAAGCTTGTTTATCAAATGAGATAAGCAACTTTGAAGGGTAAAATCTATCAACCTAAAGGTAAAAAATTAAAAAACAAAACATGATAGGTTAGGAAAAGGTTATAAAAAATCTCAATAAAAAACTCAAAAAATAAAATAAACCTATGAAACATGCAAATAATTTAGAAGGTTAAAAACAAGAAAATCGAACACAAAAATAATAAAAACCTGCAGTCGATAATTTAGCCATAACTTTTAAAATATAAATTCATTTGCCACAAATTATTTTTTTGGTTATTTATAGCTCTATGGTTCAACTATATGAAAAAATTAAAGTAAAAAAAATGAATTAAAAAAATTTCTTAGCTATATACTAACTATTTTTACTAGAAAAATAAAAAATAGAAAGTGATAGTCACTAAAAGAGTTATAACTTTTAATATAAAGAGATTTTTTTGAAATTTTCAAAGAATATAAATAAAATATTTATTGATACTTATACAAAAATTTATAAAAAAAATATTAATTAAATCAAAATTTATTAATTCTTTATGGGCCATTTTTACTCTAATAAAGCAAAAAACAAAAAAAAAAATTAAAACTATGAATACAAAAAAAATTGTGGGTTAAACACTCATGAAGATAATCCCACTGAACATGAAATTTGTGATAAAATAATTTTACAGAGAGAGGAGGTTAAATCAAGTGTTAATCCATAAAACTATGAAATCAAGACACTAACATACTAACATCTCTAAGCCTAGATATTAGGGGAAGCTTAATGAACAAACAACAATTAAAATCTCAACTATGCAAAGAACAACAATCTATACCTTCCTTTAGAGCTCTAAATTATTTATTAATTATCTTTCTCAATTTATGCATAATAATTTTTCATTAATGACATATGGCTAACATCATCTCCTCTATGCACCATTGTTGAATGCTCGACTTGATTGATATGGCTTGGCTCAATTTCAACATTATAAGACTAAGATTTTAACTTCATAAATCTATTCTTACATTCTAACTCTACTTTGATTTATCTCCTTAAATGAAGAGCTCTAGGCTTGCTTTTATAGACTTTCAAATCCCTTGGAATGAGTTAAATCTGATCATGGTTAAGTTTATTAACTTTGGTTAAGTTTGGCATATTCCTAAAATATGTTTTTAGACATTTTCATCAAGTAACCACTCACAAAGATAATGATTGTGTTCTATAATGTTCAAAGATGCTCTTGAATATTCTTTTTAGTAATTTATTTAATTAATTTATTAGCTCATGGGTGAACTTAATTAATATTTGAAATTGATTTAATTTGCTAATTGATTTTGATTAGGGAGTGCAAGTTAATTAATTATTTTTATGTATTTGGCCATTTGTTTGATTTTGATTAATTTAATATGTGTATTTTCCTTGTTTAATTGATTTAATATGTTGAATTTATTTAATTCAAGGTTATAAATCTAAATTTGAGACTAATAGAAATTCTCGAGATAGATATTCTATGATTGGTAAAAATTGGTCTAAAGTCAGATATGAAGCCATTGGTGGTCAAATTTACATGTCTAAACTTTTTACATTCACTCTTTCATTAAAATTCTCCTAGTATTTCTCCTTAAGAAATATCATTTTGTTAGCTAATTATTTCCCTTAGGGTTTCTATTCATGAATTGTAATGTAAGACTATGGATAGGACTAGGCTCTCCTCACAAATTACCATAATAAAATATTTCCTATTACCATTCACCTCATTGGTGTTCACCTTGTGAGTTTTAGTGTAATACCATGGATAGGATCAAGCCCTCCTCATAAATTATCACATTAAAAACATATTTTAAATCATTTCCATAGTTATTTATACTTCATTCATGTTATTTTTATGAGTTACAGTTTAATACCATAGACATGACCAGGTGTTCTTAATAAAATATTTCAATACACAATATTCCTACTATAACCAAGTCATAATGAAATTACATGTGTCAAATTTGAGATAAGTAGTTTTCGTTTATGGGTTACACACCATTGACATACTTCTCATCTTGATTTAGTATGTTTTATACTTAATTTATAAGTCTTTCACTTTTATCTTTTTATTTTTCAATTGTGTATATGCTTACAATAATTTTATTAAATTTTTCATACTTTCTAGCTTTTAAAATTAGTGTGATTTATTTAATTTTATTTTACATTTTGTCTTTTTTTATACTTCCTATCTTGATTTAGTATGATTTATTGACTTAATTATTTTTTATACCATTGGTTTTTCATGTGCCTTCCATTTTATTAAAATACTTTCATACTTCCTAACGTGATATAGTGTGATTTTTATTTGTTTTAATTTGGTACAAATCTTTACATGGTTTTAAAATATTTTTTATTAATTTTACGTTCGTTGGTTTACTATATTTAATCATCTTTTATTTTTACACATTTCCCATCATGATATAGTGTGTATTACTTTTTTTCATTATTTATTTTTCCAAATAATTTTTGTCTTTTTATTTTTAACCATTCATGTGTATCACATAATGATATAAAATAAAACATACATCACATATTTCCCATAGAATATACAACAAAAACTAAATACATGTGCTAGAAATGAAATATATACATACATCCAGATCCAAATCCACATCGAAGTATAACACATGAAATCAATGAAATATATTATATATAGTATATTTCATTGATCTCATGTGTTATACTTGGATGTGGATTTGGATGTGGATGTATGTATATATTTATATATGAAATATTGATCTCATGTGTTATACTTGGATGTGGATGCATGCATATATTTCATTTCTAGCACATGTATTTAGTTTTTGTTGTATATGCTATGGGAAATATGTGATGTATATTTTATTTTATATCATTATGTGATACACATGCATGGTTGAAAATAAAAAGACAAAAATGATTTGGAAAATTAAATAATGAAAACAAATTTAATACACACTATATCATGATGGAAAATGTGTAAAAATAAAAGATGAATAAATATAGTAAACTAAATATGGTAAAAATAATAAAACAATTGTTTTAAAACCATGTAAATATTTGCACCAAATTAAAATAAATAAAAATCACATTATATCATGTTGGGAAGTATGAAAGTATTTTAATAAAATGAAAGGCACATGAAAAACCAATGGTATAAAAAAATAAAGTCAATCGTACTAAATCTCTCTCTCTCTCTCTCTCTCTCTCTCTCTCTCTCTCTCTCTCTCTCTCTCTCTCTCTCTCTCTCTCTCACACACACACACACACACACACACACACACACACACACACACACACACACACACACACACATAGTGTTTTTATACAATAAAAAATACAAAATACAATATCTATAACTCTAAGACTATGCTCCATCATGTCTTTCCTATGGCCTATCCACACTGTGCATCAATGCCTATGATTGGGATCTCAAGCTAGCAACCTATCCTTATATATTGGTTGCCTAAGCATGTACCTATCCTAGTTGGATGCTAGTTGTCATATGTGTAACTCTATCCTATGGTAAAGCCTACCAAGACTATGCCTCTCTAGCTCCAACCCCTATCGGGGGTTGTGACCTATTACCACATGCTTGTAGCTATCTCATGGCCTCTTCCACTTGTTTAAACTAGCCTTCCTAGGATGGGGAAAATGGAACCTTAGGATCATGCAGAGTGGTGGCATCATATGGTGCTAGCTCCCTATCCAAAATTTCATGATTCACAACCATAACCAAGGATCCCCATCTAACCTCCCCTATTGTATGATCTATAAAACCAAAACTAGACTGGTATCAAATTGTGTGTGTGTGTGTGTGTGTGTGTGTGTGTGTGTGTGTGTGTGTGTGTGTGTGTGTGTGTGTGTGTGTGTGTGTGTGTGTGTGATAATCACAATGCAACTAGTGTTCTATATTCAAATATTAAATCAAAATTTAAATCATTTCTCACCAGTGGTAGTGTCACAGATAGGGATTTTAACATACTAGAGGAAGAACCAATTTGTATGATCAAAACTCAAAAAAACATTAGAGCATCAATACATCTAGTGTCAATTTATTGGGGGTGAATAAATACAAATTAAAATAATGAATACAAACAAGAAAACATAGAGTATTACCTTGTGATTTATCTTCATATGAATCGATTAAAGTAGGATTGAAATTGGCTTTTGAGTTAGAAATATTTGGAAATGCTAGTTCTTTGTGGGAAGAATCTATCCTTGTTCACCTTGATTATTATGGCTTGGTAATTGATAGAGGAAGATTGAAGCTTCTAGAATGATTCATGCATAGTAAGTCTAGAATATAGAAGCTTTTATAAATTAGAAGAAGAGCCTCTAATTTATAGATTTTTGAAATGAATATGAACCATCCATCTTGATTTGAGAGTCAAAGGATGAGAATAAAAGATAATTTTTAATTCAAAATAGGAATCTTGATTTAAACATTGGAGTTAAGAGTGTGTGAAAATCACAAATGAATATAAAAATCATTTGGGAGGAAGATATAATATGAAATTGGTAAGTGGAATTGAATGTAATATGAGGTGGATTATTAAATTATAAAGATGAGAAAAACAATATTATAAAATTCTAATAATAGGGGGTAGGCGGAGCCTAGGTCATCTTTGAAATTTAAAAAGGAAAATTGAGTGGAAGATGACCTCATGAGGTGAGGATAATTAAATTTTTGTATTTATAGAAATTGTAAATATTCAAAATCCTTAGAATTTTTTATAAAGGAAGGATTAGTTAATTAATTTGGATTGATTAACTTAATAAATATGTGAGTAGTAAACTATGAGTAGTGATGATGAATTAAAATGAGAGAAACATAGGGATGATTAGGCATTAATGAAAAGAAGGTTAAAATCAGCATGAAGTGTTGAATTTTAAGTGTATACATTTTCCCCCTATTTTAGAAGTCATTGTGAGACACAACTAAAGTAATAACTTTTTAAAAAATGAAAAATTCGTTAACATATTAAATGAAAAAATACTTAGTGACCTATGATGACCCTTCATGAGGGCATGCCAGATGTGGATGGGCTCTAGAAAAAGAAAGGAATAAAAATGGGGAAATTAAATCATGGATAAGCTTAGTCCAAATTAGCTAATGTTTGCACACTTTGATTGTAATGGTTAAGAAAAGTAAAGTAAAATTGGCCTCAAGGTGGGGAAAAGTGTAAAGGATGCCTAGGCCCCTTATTTTCTTCTCACCTTACAAAGTAAGTCTATTAGGTTAAATTTGTTATTTATTTGTAATAACATTTTTTAAAATTACCATAAATACCTTAGGCATTTATTAGTATGAACTTTTCCTACCCAATACCCTATTCTACCATTAGTCTACCTTAAAATTTCCTAGGGTCATTTTTGGTGTCTAGATTTTTATTACCAGACAATTTTATATATTTATCCTAATTTCAAATACAATTACTCAAAGTTCTTTGAAATTAATGTTTTCTTACATGTGTTGTATTAGTTGTGGCTGTTATGTGTCCTCCATGTCATAATTGTCATCTCTTCACCATGTTCTCTCTCTAGACTCAAATTGGGTCTATTAGAGCACTATTTTCTCATAATAGTAAAACTAACAAATGAATTATGTTTCACCCTATTTATATTTATTATTCAATTTTTTTTACCTATCTAATTTTTACAACCAAATTCTATTTTTCAAGCATTTTATTTTTTCTTCTATCTCTTTTTTTGAACTGTAAGATGTTCTGGAATCTAGACATTGTAGAGAATATTTTCACATATTACATGATTTTTTTCAAAAAATTCAATTTTTTTGATTTTTTTCTCTAAATTATATAGGTTGACTTAATGTCCCCTACATTGGACACATTCACATTTATTTCACTTCATTTATTATCTCTAGCACTAAGGTAATTAAAGGTATGTATTTTTAAATTCTATCATTTCATTTACCTTATTTTTTTCTTACTATAATTTATTCAACTTCTATGTTATTTTCATAAATCACCATCTCCTATTTTACTTACATGACACATTATAATATTTGAGTGGGGCATATGTATACATATAATATTTTCAAACTTTATCAATTAATGATGTTTTCCCTCTTGTAAAAACCCATCAAATCTCAATCTCTTTGAGTGCACACCTTAAGGGGTGCATTAGGAAAGGGGTGGGTAGACCATTAGTACTTTCCAATATTGTCATCCCCTAAACAACTACTTTATATCTACCCAACCTTCTCCTATGTACTTCCCTAAGCCTTACCTCCTCACACACTCCTCTAAGTAATTCACCACTTTACTTAGACCTTTTCTAAGCCTAATACCTATTTTTGACATTTAACATACACTGTCAACCTAAGCTGACCTTGGATTCAAATTTTTAAAATCACATTACAAGTATAGGTTAGCCTGGCTGACCTAGACCAGGACCTAACTTTATTTTATCAAATAATAATATAGAGTCAAATTGGGCCAAACCTATTGGCTAAAATTTTGGAAAGGTTTAGGGTTAGATTCAACTATATATACACATTCATTTCTATCATTTATGAGAGAAAAGAGAAGCAAAATAATATTATATTACACATCTACTTATCCACCATTCTAATTGAGGATAATTGATTAGAGTTTCAATAATTTCTTTGGAGATATGAATCTTGTCTTGTGGATAAGTATTTTGGATGCATAGAGAAGTTGGGTGTCCTAGAGCTAACTTATCCTTGTTATCTTTAAATACCATAGTAACCTCTTGCAAAGCACCTTGGCCAAGGAAGAGATTAAGGATTAGTGGGTTCATCTTCAAAGTTAAATATTCTTAACTTTGTTCTTTTTTTGTAAGAGTACATAAATTTTCATTTGTACTTATCTACCATGTATTAGGATTTCTCATACATTGAATTGAGTATATATTTTCTATACATATTTAATTTTTATGTTTATTACCCCCACTTTGTTCCACAAGCTTTGGTGAGCACTATATTAGATTTTAATTTGATTTCCATTTACCTTGTAAATATAAAAATATAGGACCTAGATAGGCTTATTACATGGTGTTTCTTGACTAAATAATTTGGAACCCTCTCTAGTGATTTTATTATAGTATGAGATTCATCATTTAGGTCTAACTGATCCATCTCGATCAGGAACTCAAATATCTAATGTATTAATAGTCAAAAGTGTAATTAGGATTTATCTTCTATGAACTAGGATTGCTTAATAGGTTAGCTACATTTTCCTTTATATAAGCAATACGTGTTTATAATAATCATAACTTGTACTTTGATGTCCTTATATGATCTTATTGTGATGCAAAGTCTTATTATATTGTCTTGTCAATGATTACATTTATGACTAGTAAATTTTGGGTTGAGTATCATGTCAACATTTTATGAAAAGTAATTAAGATGTTATTTATATATAAAATTTCATATTATAATGTTTGGGGACTAACCTTAAGACAGGTTTGATTAAGCTAAAGTAATAGTTATAATGGAAAAGGCTTGATTGTCTTATTATTCAATGGTTTTACTTAGCCTAAGTTCAAGCTAAAGAAGGCTTTGAAAATTAAATAATGTTATTTTCTGTTAGCCAAAGGCATATTTCATATTGAAAAGGGTCAAAGAATTAATATAGTCTATGATGGAGACATTGATTTATATGATAATTTTATTGCCATTTTGGTTTTGATCAAATACTATCGTGCAAACTATAATGTTGTAGACACTAAAATTACATCACACACATGCGTAACTCCCTATGTCCAAACCCCCATTGAGCCCGTTTCCAATAATAATTAGCCTCCCTAACACATGCTTTCACCCCTCACATATTTAATTAATTTAAAATATTTAATTAAGTTAATTAAAATCACTTATGCGACCTTACCTGACCACTTCATCCTAAGACTAATTCTTACCCTCTGAGTCACCTCAAGAATTAGTCCCCTTATCCTAACTACCCATGACTTGTTCTCACCCTAAAAATAAATTCCTAACCAATTAACCTCATATTTTTATCATTTCCTAATGGATACCACACTTAGCACAAAAAAGAATAGAAAATAGGCTAAAATATTCCTTTTACCTATTCTCATGCCACCGATGTCGGTCAACCCATGGCTAACTTCAGTGAGATCACTGATGTCAGTTACTTAAGCCAAACTTCAAATTAATATTTAGGTTATCAAAAATCAAGAAAACTCATTTTCATTTGCATACAGGCTTTTGGCATCTAACTTTCCACATCTTGGCTTACTATTACCTTGTAGAAGTCAATCTTGATTAGGAACCAAGCTCTTGAGAGCCAACAACACACATTTGTTTTCTCTATTTAAGGCATTGGTTCGGCAAGCTTTATAGGAGCCATCCATTAAACACTTATCATTCAATCACCTCTTCAATTAAGTACATCACTTATTCTATAAGTCTTTAAGTAGTTACTTTATAATCACTTTATATTTATTATTTATTATTTTACACATCCCTGATCGAACCCCTATGAAGGAGTTATAAAGCTTCCCTACTTATTTCTCCTTGTTCCAACACACCAAACCTTTGACCAAATCCATCCAAATAATACTCTCTCTCTCTCTCTCTCTCACTCACAACTCTCCCCAACCTTCCAAACCTAGCCAAAACCATTTTTTAGACCCATAAAAGCCTTCTATAAGATCTTAATAAATTGTTACCCCTATTAACATCAGTCACCTAACTGATATCGATCACACTTTTTCATCAACCTCGACAGCTTAACCAATGTCGACAACTTCCAAAATACAAACTGAATATACCACTTGCACTCTATTGCTCTCTACTACACTCAGGTTGTGAATAACGGTAACATAATCTCACTTTTACTCTCTCTTTTCCTCTCTTTATTATTTATTAGTCTTCTATTTCTCAAAAGTGGATTTTCATATCTAAGGAATTTTGACACTTCCTAAAATAAGTGTGTATCTTGGTAGCCCACTCATATATCTACTAACAAATATTTTTGTGGTTATACTTTCTTACTTGTAGGTAGTCCTTCCCAGCCAAAGAGGAGTACTCACAATGTCTGAATACTATGCACAAACTAATCTAGGTTCATTTTAATCACTTATCTTTATCTTTCTCTATTTTTCTTTAGATTTGAAATAGACACAATTTTAATGAAACATTTTTGGCATGTCTAGTGGGACCCTAGAGTTTTCATTTTGTTCATTGCTTGTTTTAAGAATTCATATAGGTGCATTATACTAAAGAATTCATATAAGTGCATTATAGTAAAAATGCATTTATTGCACTTTCTCCTTTTCTCCCTCAAAGTAAAAAATTCAACATTTTATTTTCTATTTAAGGGCAATAAACTAAAATTTCTTCTTCCTTGCCACTCTTCTTTTCTCTTTGCCTCTAAAAGAAATTTATCATTTTTCTTACAAGTTAAAAGAATCTCTTCTTTATTTATTTCTTGCATGCACATTAGGATAGTGAATTTCATTCTCTACTCTTATTTCATCATTATTCTCATTCGAATCTAAAAATTTCAAATTTGAGTTTAAAACTTACTACACTTCATTATTTACTTGTTGCATATTAGCTCACCTAGTTAATTACAAGCATTATGAATGAATTGTAATGCACCTATGTTACACAACCAGATCACACTCATTAAAAAAAAAACATCTAAACTCACCTGAGATAAGGACCATCAAGATTTCATCACATAGTGGATCACCTTACCCTACCCAGATATCCTACTTGGATTTCACCACCAAGGGAAGAACCCAGTCCATTCTCTGGCAGAGTATAAACTCTAGGCAGAAGGTATATTTTGGCTAAGCAACCTAGCTTGGCTTCAGGTCTATGAAGTGTAGGGAGAAATATCTTATAACAATCCATGTACCTGGTCTAATATATATTTCCTCTTAAGCACAAAAACTAACCTAAAACTGGCTCTAGATTGCTTCCTATTACCTTTGTTAACCAAATTCTCTTCTCACTATTTGATTAAGGCATAAGCCAACATGAGACTAAAATTAATCTTTAGGAGTTAATAATTAGTGGATGTATGTTCTTTTCCTTCTTTTTTATTGCCTTCTATATTTTTGAATTGGCAAAGACATTTTTCTATTGATTTGTAAAATCAACACTATTTTTAATACTCAGTTTGTATAACTTGTTATATAATTTTTTTTAAGTGTTTTTAATTCTTACATAGACCTCTTACATCCTCTATTTTACCTAGATTCTACCTTTGGGTTTCTAAAACATTGGATTTTCCATCTCTCAAGATATCATAATGACTAACATCAGTTAATTACATCAACATTGATATAGTTTAGCCTGCTGACATTAGTTAATCCCACCGACATCGGTAAACTTTGACTATCGACATCGATCAAGAGACTGATGTTGGCAACTATGTAATCTTAATTTACTCAAAACATCAAGCTAAAATAACCTACTTACCGACACCCAAACCTAGTTTTTCCTTATTCTATCACTAATATAGAGTATTAAGACTATTTATACTTCTTTTTGTATGGTATTGACGTGAGCCCAAGCCAAATTCTTAGATTACATAAGCTGGCAACCACTTCCACCTTCCCCTCTTATTTTTGATTCTATTATGGAGCATACTTCAGATATAGAGCATACTCCTAGCCCCAACCAAATTCCCATTATGCCTGAAGGAGATCAAGATTTTTCAAAATTTCTTGACCACAATGTGGTAGCCCTTCAACATTACCTTGCCATGAGTTGAACCTGTAATTATTTGGGTGACCCACTATATGGTTTGCCAACCTCTCTAATAAAGACAACTTCAATTTCAACTATCTCCACTATTTTCCCCATGGTTACTCAAACCACCACTTTGATAAGTAACCCAGCCATAAATAATGTCCAAAGTTTAGCATCAGCAATTTCCCAATCCCACCTAAACCCTAGCATGACTTCCCTACTTTCACAACCACAAGTAGTTCAGTCAAGTCTCACCTTATTTTAGAATTTGGTGGTACCTATTCCATCTAATCTCATACCTATAATTAACTAATTTATGAATCACGCTTCACCTAGTCTAACCATGCCAATAACCTAACCTATAATAACAACATCTAACTAAAGCATAGTCTCTAACCTAATGGGACAAATCCCTTTTCTTTCTACATCCCAACCTATGACTTATTATCCTTATGTTGCACCAACATAGCCTTAGAAATCTATGTCATATGCTCCCTCTACTTCCTATCAGGTTTTCTATAACTTATGGGTATCTGCCAAACTAATCCCCCTCCAGACCTCATTAATATGCTGATGGAGAAGATGTCTAATCTAGATACATCTATTTTGGGTTCAAAGAATGTGTAATCCTATGATCATATATGTAATGAACCCATCCATCTTTTTGTACCTATTCACCCTTATCCAAGCCAATGGGAACTCCCCAAATTTACTCATTTCTAGAGAAAAGAGGACACACAACAACATTTGTGAGCATTTAGACATGCTTGTTATTTAATAAGGCATGATGATGCATTATTACTTCATTATTTTCCTATGTCTCTTTCAAGTGTTGCCCTAATTGGTATAGCTCTATAACTCAGCATTCCCTTTTCTCATTTACCCAACTTGCACAAATATTACTAGACCATTTATCTATTAAAATTTCTAAAAATGTTTCTATTATAGACCTTTATTCCATTAGATAATTTGATGATGATTCTATCACATATTTTGTCGCTCACTAGAGAGGCTTAATCAATGAACTCTCCTTCTCCTTACCCCAACCTGAGCTTATTGAGCTCTTCTCGAGGGCATGTGCTAAACACATTTTGTTGACACTCTGAGTAAAAACTTTTTGTACATTTAATGAGGCCTTTACAATGTCATAAAAACTTGATATTTAGGTTATAAACAATGGCACAGTCAAGTTGTATAATAAGAACACAAATTCCAAATTGAATGACTCCTCTTCTTCTAAAGCTTATCATTCTAACCAAAAATCTAAAGTCTTCACCAACATGGTGGTCATTACATCAGATTCTTCTACAACCACAAACCAACCTAATTCCTTGACTTCCCAAAATCTGAGCAAGCAATTCCAATAATGGCATGAACAAATATAATGCACTCCCATTGGGGATTCATATACTTTTATTTTGGAAAAACTATTACAAAAAAGTCTCATAACCCTTCCTCAAATCAAACCTCCTATACATTTTGACCCCTCCTATCCTATTCCAAATTGGTAAAAGGAGGATGAGTTTTCTAGCTACCATCGAGTTAAAGGCCATAATTCTAATAACTATAAAATATTCAAGAACATTATTCAAGACATGCTTGATAGGGGTGATCTCATCTTGGATAATCCTAATGTGCTCGCTAATCAAAATATGGATGTGTTCAAACAACCTTTTCCTAACCATTCAATTAATCAAAATATTATTTATAACATGACTAATTCACATGATCATAATATCCATATGGTTAATATGGTCTTTTCTTTACCTCTAGTTCAACCTCTCCCACAACAGGAGGCACCCATTTTATTGAATCTTCCCCCATAGTCAGTGGTATTTTTTTTCCCATTCTTCCTCCTTAGGTAGAAGAGCCTATTTCACCCATTATACTCCCATGTGAGGAAGATCCTCCTTTACCACTCCTTTTGCCATCAAAGGATCCTATATTGCCAGTTCTTTTTACACCAATGTTACCTATCCTTGTACCACTTGAAGACCACACCTTACCTATTCCATAACCACATGTTGATGGTAACATCATTCCTATGTTATACCCTCTTAAGAAACCCTATTTACCTACCTTTCCTCCATCAATAGAGAGTAATACCCCATCCACTCCACCTTTGTACCTAGAAGAGTTAGTGTTATCTACTCCTACATTATACGAGAGACCTATTATGCCTACTCCAATTGTACCACTCTTACCACTTATTTTACCTATGGATGATCATACTTTACCTATTCCTTACTCACATATTGAGGGAGAAATTATACCTATGCTCTAGCCCCTCGATGAAACCTCTTTGCCTACCTCTCTTCCACCCATGGAAGACCATGCCTCTTCTCCAATCTTTGTCAAAGAAGACCCTATTGTATCTCTTTCTCATCTTTGTATTAAATTAGTAGAGAAAAAAAAATTCTCTCTTTCTCAATCACCTCAACATTCTAAAGAATCAACCATAAGGCCTACGTTAACTTCATCTAAACCCTTCTCATAGTTGGTGAAAAGTCTAGAATTTATTGATTCTATGAAGCTAGATCACACAACATTTTGTGACCAACTTAAAACTCCTTATCTAACACAATTAGTGTTGACCTTTACCACCAACCCTCTCACTACCCTTTACCCCAACATCTTTGACAAAGCCATAGCTTCTTCACCAAAATCATCAAAATCTCATCCATCTATGTTAGAACCCTCACTCTCATAGGCATCTACCACATTAAAGCAGATTAGGTCTTTAAGTGTACACCCCATCTCTAATATAATTCATCCATAGGTGAAATTAGATCTAACTCTCCAACCACAAGATAAATGTTAATCTTCCTAGATCTCATTGATCCTTCCTTCTTCAACCCTCAACTTTATCATCAATTTTGGGACTGCACCTCTCTTTTTTAGTTAGAGTATCACCGATCCAAGAGAAACAAAAGGTTAAGTTACCTTCACTACTACGTTTTCCACCTGGTAGGCCTTTCACATTTGGCACCATGATACCTAAAATCAAGAAAGTGTCAGAAAAACATGTAATGTTACCACCACCAAACAAGACACCATGCAAAATCACCGCTACAACTCCTAAATAAAAGAAGGTGTCCACTCCTATTATCACAATAGATGTGAGCCCACTCATAGGCTCTTAGAGATTTCTTATATGTTAGTTGTTGTAATATTTCATAATAAATCTTCTTCCCATTAAGCCTTATAGTCATCTTAGACTGAAGCCATCTTGTTTTAATGATACATAAGTGTGTCTATATCATAATTTACCTAGACATGATACTGAGAGTTGTAAATCTCTCACAATAGTCATTCATCAACACTTTGATGTTACACTCTCTTTATTGATACTCTTGTTAACCTTCATATTATTCCACCTCTAGCATCTATAATGCCTAATACTATTCTACCTAATTTCAAACCCAAAGATGTTGTCATACCCCCTTTGCCACCTCCATCACTTATATTTTAGATCAACATAGTTAATGTGGCCATGTAGTCACAAAACCAAAAGGATAAAGGTAAGGAATTTTTTTTCGTTTTATGGGCTCATTCCTTTTCCAAAGACACTCCTCCTCTGAATCTCAATATTCCCATCTTGGGTGTCCCAAAACCAACATCTTCAGACATTATTCAAATCTTGATGGTGAAATAGCTTCACCAAACTCCTACAAAATGTCCTTGTATGAGTTAATCCAAAACTCACCCCAACGCTATCAAGATTTTATAGTTCCTTGCAAGTGTTGAGTTACAACCTGATGATCCCCAACCTCTTTCAGCTTTGGTCAACTCTCTTAATTCCATCTCCTTGATTTCCTTTAGTAATTCAGAAATTCCACTTCAACACCCTAAAGGTCAAGATTTTTCCCATTTTATTACCACATATATTGATAAAACTTGTGTCAAAAGAGTTATGATATATGGGGGAGATAATATTAATATTATTTCCACCCATTCCTATAAATAGCTATCTCTTATTGACAATTTCATGTCTCAAACTGATGTGGTACTCTACTCCTTTAATGATACCACAACTACTATGATGGGCACTATTGTCTTACATATCCATGTAGGTCCCTGCATAATTCTTGAGATCTTCTATGTTATATAAGGAGATTTATAATATAATATACTACTTAGATGACCTTGGATACATGATATGGCATGTGTATCCTCAACTTTTCATCACTGTGTCAAATTTGAGCACAATGGGTAAGTGCATATTATACCCATCGACCCACCTCTATTTAAAATGTGCAACATGACTTATATTCCCAATGATGTTTTCATTCTATTAACGACATCATCTTCTCTACATAATATTTTTGAAGCTTCCACAAGTTCCACTACCTAGGTTACATAGATATTGGCAACACAAATTCCTAACAAAGATCCCATGGAGAAAACTTTTAAACATCTGTCACTCAGAGAAT
The DNA here is from genome assembly GCA_037957365.1 of Torreya grandis. Taxonomy (NCBI): domain Eukaryota; kingdom Viridiplantae; phylum Streptophyta; class Pinopsida; order Cupressales; family Taxaceae; genus Torreya; species Torreya grandis. The sequence continues at coordinate 119,123 of JARHVA010008243.1, read as the reverse complement.
ATTGTTTGTTGATGCTTGACATGTTCCATACTCCATAAGAGTATTTAAATCTTCATATGCACCCAAATTATGATCCTCATATTGGGATGGTCATCCTTTATGGGCTGCCTAACCTTAAAACTAATTTCACATATAGGGGAATTGATCAGGCTCTTATTGTTTGTAATCCATCCTCTTCACCAAAACCATTTACATGTGACTTCTCTTTCCTAAGCAAGCCTAGTTTTTCTTACACCTATCTTTATAAGTGTGCCTAGAAAGGATTTGGTTTGAGTTGTTATGATCAGGGTGTTCATATGCCCATTGAATATCCCACTAGTAAAACCATTGAAAATGCCAAAAAGAGGCATGGAGGGGTTATGATAGACCAACTAAACTCACCAAAACTTCCCATGTACCAATTATTGAAGAGATAGTCTCTCCTTTTCCACCTTCTTATCCATCATCACCTATCAAATCAAAGGTATCTATACTTCCTAATTTTTTTTCAATAAATGCCATCCATTTAGGGCCTCTCACCTATCACCAGGGTAAGCAAATAAGGTCCCTTCATCTCATTCATCCTAAAATGATTGATGAAGACTCTCCCACTATTAACTTTGTCTAATGCCAAGATGATGATGCTATTCTCACATACATGGGTGTAGATGATTCCTATATCCAATGATCACTCCCATATGAAACACAAGCTATGTTAAATAAATCAACCATTGACATCAATTTGCCCTCTCATGATAACCCTTGTGTCCTCAAGATTGGTAAATCTTTGGACTCTTCCAAGCAAGTTAATTATGCCATATTTCTTAATAACCATAGAAAATTCTTCACTTGGTCTTATAATTACATGCTTGGTATTGACCCCTCTATCATCACCCATAACATTACCACTAATTGAGATGATAAACCTATGAAGTAGAAGCTTTGCAAAATTCATCCTCATATTGCTCTCCTTGTCAAAAAAGAGCTCCAACACCTCCTTTATATTAACTTTATCCAACCCATCAACTACCCATAATGGGTTTTCAATATTTTTTCTATCACAAAAGTGACTAGAAGAATCTATATTTATACCGACTACCATGACTTAAACCTTGCTTGTCTAAAATATGACTTCCCATTACCAAGTATCGACCAACTTGTTGATCTAACAACTAACCATGAGATGCTATCACTTATGGATGGGTTCTCTAGATATAATCAAATCCTAGTTAATCTTGAAAATCAACACAATACAACCTTCATTATCCCATGGGGGACTTTCTATTATTAGGTCATACCTTTTGGTCTAAATAGCGTTGGTGCCAACTACCAACATGCTATGACTTACATCTTTCATGATCTCCTACACAAAATTATGAAAGATTACATGGATGACTTACTTGAAAAGTATAAACTTCATTAAGATCACTTGATGATTCTCAAAATCATATTTACTTGTCTCTTCCAATATAATGTTTGACTAAACCCAAAGAAATGTGTCTTTGGTGTCCTTTCTTGTAAGATCTCAGGCTTTATCATTTCACTCCATGGTATTGAAGTTGACCCTACTAAGGTTAGAGTAATACTAGAGATGCTTCCACCTACTAATATCAAACAAATTTTCAGCCTACAAGGCAAACTTTAATCATTCGTCACTTTATCTGTCAGTTGTTAGATCATTTCCAACCCTTTCACCATCTTCTTAAAAATTATGTCTCCTTCCATTAGAATACAAATTGCCAAGAAGCTTTTGATGCATTCAAATAGTCTCTCTTTTCCCCACTGATTCTTATTCCACCTAAGGAAAATCAACCTTTCTACCTTTAAATCTCTACAATAGACCATTCTATATGTGTTATGATTGCACATCAATATGATCACCATTGAGAACAAGCGGTTTACTACATAAGCCACACACTTATTGATTATGAGACTCTATATACCCATACCAAAAAACTTTGCCTCATGTTGGTCTTTTCAACCTTCAAGCTCCACCATTATCTCCTAAATCATAAAACTTACATGGTCACCCATATTGATCCCCTCAAATACATGCATTCTAAGCCATATCACAACCAACGTGTAGCTTGGTGGCTCATGCTCCTTACTAAATTTGACATAGAGTTTATTCAACAAAATTATATGAAGGGGAAAATGATTGCTGACCAGTTAGCTACCCCTTCCCCTTTACCTGATAACCAACCTTCAAACCTTGAATTCCTTGATGAAGCCATTACAACACTCTCTATCGATGACATCTCCTATCAAACTATGATGTTCTTCAATGGGTCTAAATGTCAATATAGTGGTGGTATGAGGGTCATTCTTATTCCTCTAGATGGTGATCCTATGCCTTTGTCATTTAAACTAGATTTTAAATGTACTAACAATATGGTCGAATATGAGGCTTTGATCTTAGGGCTTCAAATAACTATGTTCTTAGATATTAAATCAATAACCATTTTTGGTGATTCTCAGCTAGTGGTTAATCATGTTAATGGTTCTTACCTATGCAAAAATGAAAATTTGTAGCAGTATAAACATCATGTAGATATGTTATTGGGATCATTTGAATCTTATCTCTTACAAACTATTCCTCAATCTACAAACAAGTTTGTTGACACTATGGCTTCACTTGATTCACACATACCCTCTTCACCCTCTTCCTCAAAAATTTGTCACCATGCATCACTTAACATTACACTCCTATATATCAACTAACATCATTTTTATCAAAAATGTAACATATAACCCACATGACTTATGGTATAAGAAACTCACAGATTCCTTTTCCTTTTTTATTACCCCTTTTGATCTCTCCAATAATAGGAGATGTGCCTTCATAAAAGGTGCCGCTCATTACACTATGTTAGGGAGACTTCTCTATAAGTAAGTTTTTGATGGTCTCTTCCTTAGATGCCTCACTAGTATTGAGACTCCCTTCACTATTAAGGAAGTCCATGATGGGAGTTTTGGTAAACATTTCAATGGTCATGCAGTTGCTAAGTGTATCCTTTGACTCAGCTATTATTGGCCAACACTCCATCAAGAGTATGGTGATTACATTCAACATTACATTAAATGTAAAAAACATGCTAACTTCCTTCACATTCCAAGTCGTGCATTATAAGTCACTAAAGACTTATGTCCCTTCTCCCAATGAGGCTTAGATCTAATTAGTGAGATTAACCCTCATTCATCCCTCCATCATCATTCTATCATTATTGTCACTAAATACTTCACGAAGTGGGTTGAGGCCATTCCTCTCATCTCCACTAAAGTTGAAAAAAATATTGACTTTATCAACTGTCACATAATCTATCATTTTGGTGTCCCACATATAATTATAATAGATAATGACAAATATTTCAAAAACAAGACTGCCCAAAGTCTATGTGATATATTTGGAATCAAAGTAAGCTTTTTGTCACCATACTATCCACAAACAAGTGGATAGGTAGAAGCTTCTAATAAAACATTGACCAAAATTCTCATGAAGGTAGGCAATGATATGGGTAAGGATTGGTACATGCACATTCCATTTACTTTATGGGCTTATCACACTAACATTCAAACCCTTATGAGTGCTACACATTTTTCCTTGGTGTATGGGACAACGGCTGTTTTGCCTCTTGAGGTTCATATTCCTTCTCTTTGCATTTCGCTAAAATACATACTTACTAATGATAACTTTCAACAAGAACATTTATCTCAACTTGAGTTTCTTGATGAACACCATCTCATATCCCTCAACCACCTCAAAATCTATCAAGAGCATATCAAATGTGCTTACAACAAAAATCTCAAAGAGCAAGATTTAAATATGAGATCTCATCTTAAAATAAAATCAACATGTGATGAACATGGATAAAATCAAACGAGTTAAGTTTGCTCATAATTAGCTTGGACCCTATATCATAACTCATAAATATGGCTCAGGAACTTATCACTTGTCTTCTCTCAAAAAAAAGCTAGAACCTGAGCCTTTAAATGCCTTACACATATGACCATTCTTTTGTTAACCAAGTAACGCTTCACCTCATGTTTAACTTGAGCTCATCCCTTAAGCATTAATACATTCATTTCCATTCCTCTTAAACCTTACTCCTACACACTTAGTTAACTTATGAAGTGCTATGGTTTTTCCCTCAAAGTGGAAAAATCCTAAGCCCCTATATTCTTGTCCATGACTAAAAGTTTAAAAAAAGGGATATGTAAACAAGCTATAATCTCTTAGATCATGATTCTCAATGTAGACGGCTCCCTTGAAGGACAACTATGTAAATTCTCTTTGATACTATCAACAAACTCCTCCCTTGAAGGATAACTATTTAAACTAAAAAAACACTTAGATCACTCCCTTGAAGGATGGCTGGGCCAAGCTTTATTATCAAAGGGAAATAAAAACAAAAAGCTTCTCATATTGATCAGCTTCATACGACCTCAAAACAAACAAAATCCCATTATAGGATTCTTGTATTAATTAGCTTACACAAAAAAAATAAAAAGAAAAATAAAAAGAAAAAAAAATCTCTAAGTTATGGAATTTCCTATAGTAGCTCTCGAATCACCCATAGTAGGGGCATATAATCCCCACTTCAAAGGTTACGCTACCCAAACACTTTCACTCATTTTACCCTTTTCCCCTCATACTCTTTCAAGGGAATTTGAACTCACTTAACACAAGGTGAACATAATGCTTCTCTATCAAAAAAATGGTCAAATGATGCAAAGCATGAAAGAGGCTCATATTCCTGAGCCTATTTATGTTATGATTATGGTCTTTGCTAGTACACGAGCATTCTACATCTTTATTTCCCATCCAAATCACATGTTGATCTCTCTGCTGAGATGAAAACTTCATACAAACAATAACATAAATAGCCTATCCATTTTAAGCATATACCATAACAAATATGGAAAAATACTAAGATGAAGATAAAAAATCAACTATGCATATACCATCACACATATGGGAAATACTAGTCTAACTCAACTAACATGCTCAACATTAACATAATATTAACATAAAATTAAATAACTATCTACATCAACATCATCATCACTAACATAATAAATGCATCTCAAAATCATAATAACACATCTTATATATATATATATATATATATATATATATATATATATATATATATATATATATATATATATATATACACACGTTCAACATGAATGTACATCAATAGATCATAATAATATCATCTCTCCCTCAAAATATACATCTCTCATCTTTGGCTTGTAGGATGGTGTATATAAAACATATATAACAATAACAAAATATGGTGTTTAGAGTCCTTGAGGCTATATTCATGGTCATGAAGAAATAGTGTCATCACCACTCTCTATTTATCTGTGTCTACATGAGCTAAAATTCATGGCATGTGTCACTAATCTCTCTTGATCTCTAAACTTAAAATACCTCTAAATCTATGGGAGCTCCCTGATGGCCCTCTCATAATAAGCAATCTCATCAAGGGTAGTGTTATATCTTGCTAAAGATACAATCTATGGTGGTCCCATCACACCTACTAAAGTCTCAACCTATACTAGTCCCTATGGTAGAGGAGGAGGAGTAGCCTAACCTATTTCTCTCAAACTATCCCTCTGTACTAACATTCAAGTAACTTGGCCCTATAATACCCTAACCTAGCCCTGTAATGTCACCACATGTCCTTGTAAAATTGATACCTATGCCTAAGTTACATCTCAAGACTATACTATCGCATCTCAATCCTATAATGCTACATCTTATACTTGTAATGATGCATCTTAGGCCTATATAAATACATATTTCTCTCTCTCATCACTCCCTATAAATTTGGTGGTAGTTTCTTGACCTAAACCATAGGATGCAAACCTGTCCACCATGCAAGATACACCACTATGCATCTAATATCAACTACACCTAGCCTTGCTGACAAATCCTCAAAATCTAGCCCATCTATCTCTTGGGGCAAGTGTAGGGGTGACTCTATATCATCCCTCCTATATTTAGGGAAGGTAGGAGGTATATCTTGTAGCAAGATAAATTATCTCCTAACCCATGACATGGGTATCATCTCTAGCTCACTAACTCATCTCCTTATGACCCATAATATGCTATATAAGCCAACAAGCTACTCTGCTTGTCCTCTAAATGTAGGGTAAGTCAATTAAGGTCTCTAGATAATATATTCAAGGATCAATCCCTCTATCATGTACCTATAATGATCAACATCTTGTACTATGACATCTACTAAGGTTTGGGCCATACAATCTCTCCACCATCTTAAACCAACCTTAAAACTAGCTACAATCATGGTAGGTAACCCTAATGGTCATGTCACCATGATATGCTCATATGTCCAAAAATGAATTAAATACCCATCACACAAACTATATTGACATTATAGTCTCAACAACTACAACTCTCTATATAACTATGCTAGAAAGGTTGGTCCACATATGAATACAGTCTATTTCTCAACCATATGTGCTAGAACACATATCAATGAAATAAGAATTCTTCCACCATCTACATTTGGTAGTGCATACATTGTAATCCCTATCATCATCAATATGCTCAACTGATGCTACTCATCATCAGTAATGTACAATGGATCATAGGCAAAGCTCATTGAGTGATAGGTCACCTCGCTAACATACTCTCCAAATAATGTCACCATGTGAATATCATGCTCCTCTCTTGAACATGAGAAGAGATCCTCACCTTAGAGTGGTAATCATAAAATCTTGTACACATCTTCCTATGTTAGTGTCAACTCTTTGATTGATAAATGGAAGGTATTAGTGGTGTGATTCCACCTCTTGATCAATACTATAATCAAACTCACATCCTATGTAACTCTACAATATCATTGTACTCCCCCTAAACCTATGGTTTCCATGTGCTCCCACTCATTTGGGGTGACATCCCTTCTTAGCCACATTAATAATATAGGTAGGTGATCCCATAGTGCCAACTCCTACCAAGCTTGCATCCATACACACACACCTCAAGTCACATACTTTCTAATATAGCCTACCACTACCTTTTTCCCTTCTCTCTAAGAGAAATACATTAGTTTGAAACCCTCAATTGGGCTATGTAGGTATCACTCAATTGACATGGGGTCTTCTAAGGTTAGCTCAGCCATTTATTCACCTAACTATCTAACTTTCTCCCCCATCTCCACCCTAGGCTTCACTACCTTTCTCTCCACCCTAGGTCTAACTGCCTATTACAAATCTAGGCCTCATAGCTTATATCCATAAACTTTGACCCTATGACCTATCTTTTAAGCCTTAGGTCCCCTAACCTATTTTAACCTATCTTTTTTTAACCATTTACCCTAACACACTTTTAACCATACCTTAGATTTTTTCCCTATGCACTGGGAGAACTACATTGGTCTGAAGCACTCAATTGAACTATGTAGGAAACACTTAGTCAACATGAGGTCTTTTAACACTAGCTCAACCATTAGATTCATTGATTACTTTAATTAGGGATCAAAATTTGACCTTTTATCCTATTTTAGGTTCTTCAAAGTCACCAATATTATTTTTGTATGCTGACATCGATGCTTTATGTCAGCTGACATTAGTAGACCCGCATCAACATCAGCACTATATCGATCAATGTGAGTGGACCCCACTAATATTAGTGACTAGTTTGGCCCTAGGACCAAATGACCCATATCCCAACTTTACATTTTAACCTAAAAACTACCTACAAACCCCTCCCAACTTCATCTAAACCTACCTTCACCTCATTTTTTACCCTTCTAATAGCATTCTTTCCCCCCAACTTCAAAATTAGCCTAAAATATGTAAACTAACAACCTTAAATTCAAAATCAACTCAAAGGGGTTATTAATTCATCTCTTTATATGCTTCAAGCTAGAATGGTTGGCACTTGTGGTGGCACACCTCTAGCTAGGTACCCTCCTAGCTCTGCCATCTCACCAACACTTAGAGTTCTTTTTCTCTCTAATCAAATATTGCAAATGAGTTCTAGTGGGCTGCCAAACCCCTTTTTGTCAAGTTTGGTCACCCACCGACATTGGCATCCTTGACCTAAGCTACAGATGTTGGAACTATTTCTTACCAGCATTAGTGACATAATTGACATCATCACCCTTACATTAGAGTTTCAACCAACAACCATAATCCTTTAGACTCTACCCCTAATCTAGGGCAACTTAGAGATCACATATATCTCCCTGATCATGGAAACTAGCTTGGAGATCACATATATCTCCCCAACCATGACCACCACCCTTGGAGATCACTTAAAACTCCATCCATGATGACTTTGACTAGAGATCATGAATATCTCCTTGATCATTGACCCTTTTATACCAACCTTGCATTTCTTGTCTTGACTACTTATGCTATCCCACTATAGTTGGCTATTGTACACAAGCATGCATATTAGGTGTTTTGGATGGTGACCAATCTTGTCTTGTCACTTTTAACCTTTTGTGTTTCCTAGGGGCACTTCCTACCTTGGATACCTAGTACACATGGACCATTAGAGCTATAAATTTGATTGTTTTAACCTTTTTACCTATCTACAAGCTATGATTTGGTTATTTCTATCCAAGTCCTCCTCTACCTTACCTATTATTGATTTTCTCAACTATATCTCATAGTAGTATATGTGCAAGTAGCAATACCACATTCTCCTCCACTCACCCAATTCCCTTATTATCAAATAGGTACCTAATTCTAGTTTCTCCTCTGTTGATCCCTATTTTGAGGGGGGATACCTCATCTAATACCTAGAGCATATAACTCCTATTTTTGTCTTGTATCTTGTTATTGAAAATTACAAGACAAAAAGGGGAAAATGTAGACACCAAAATTACATCACACACATGCATAAATCCCTGTGTTGAAACCCCCCTTGAGCCCCTTTAAAATAACAATAATTAGTCTCCCTAACCCATGCTTTTACCCCTCATACATTTAATTAATTTAAAATATTTAATTAAGTTAATTAAAACCACTTATGACACCTTACCTAGACACCTCATCCTAAGATTAATTCTTACCCTCTGAGTCACCTCAAGACTTAGTCCCCTTATCCTAGCTACCCTTGACTTGTTCTCACCCCAAAAATAAATTCCTAACCAACTACATCCTTATTAACCTTCCATTTCTATTTTTTCCTAATGGATACCATACTTGGCATGAGAAAGAATATAAAATAGACTAAAAATATTCCTTTTACCTATTCGCATGCCATCAACATTGATCAACCCACGATCAATGTTGATGGGATCACCGATGTTAATTACTTAAGTCAAACTCCAAACTAATGTTTAGGTCAATATAAATAAAGAAAACTCATTTTAAATCACATACAAGCTTTTGGCATCTAACTTTCCACATCTTGGCTTATTTTTACCTTTTATAAGTCAATCTAGATTAGGAACTAAGCTCTTGAAAACTAGTAGCACATGTTTATTTTCTCTATTCAAGGCATTGGTTTGGCAAGCCTTATAGGAGCCATCCATTGACACTTATCATTCAATCACCTCTTCAACTAAGCACACCACTTATTTTGTAAGTATTTAAATAATTACTTTATAATCAATTCATATCTACTATTTATTGTTTTACACATCCCTAACAGAACCCCCATGGAGGAGTTATAAAGCTTCCCCATGTATTTACCCTTATTCCAACACACCAAACCTCTGACTAGATCCATCCAAACAATACTCTCTCTTACTCTCTCTCTCTCTCTCTCTCTCTCTCTCTCTCTCTCTCTCTCTCTCTCTCTCTCTCTCTCTCTCTCTCTCTCTCTCTCACACACACACACACACACACACACACAACTCTCCCCAACCTTCCAAACCTAAATTAAAAAAAAATTTAAACCCAAAAAAAGCCTTCTACAAGATCTTAGGAAATTATTTCCCCTACTGACATCAATCGCCCAATCAATAGCGGTCACACTTTATCACCGACCTCGATAGCTTAACTGACATCAGCAACTATGGTTTTTTAGTAACCTTTCTAAAACCTACCCAAACAACTTCCAAAATACAAATTAAATATACTATCTACACTCTATTACTCTCTACTACCTTAGGTTATGAGTAGTGGTAACATAATCTCTCTTTTACTCTCTCTTTGTTATTTATTACTCTTTTATTTCTCAAAAGTGGACTATCATCTCTAAGTAAGTTTGACACTTCTTAGAACAAGTGCATATCTTGGTAGCCCATTCATATATCTACTAATATATATTTTTGTGTTAGTGCTTTCTTACTTACAGGTAGTCATCCCCAGCTAAAGAGGAGTGCTCACAATGTTTGGATACGATGTACAAACCAATATGGGTTCATTCTAATCACTTATCCCTATCCTTCTTCTCTATTTTTTTTAGACTTTAAATAAACATAATTTTAGAGAAACAAATGCTAAAGTGATTATTTTATTTGGTATATTCGATAATATAAGGTTTTCAAGTTGATTATTCTAGACTCTTCAAGTCTTTATGGGAATCACATTGACTTTGTTTAGTTGCATGGATTGGTCATTATGGTTTTTCTATTGATTAACTTATATGTTTATGATTTTGGGAAAATTATCATGCCAAAATTTTGGCATGCAAAATTGGAAATGAGAAGCATGAATGGAAGTTGAGGATTATGGAGTAGGGTACAATGGCAAGAGGAACTTAGGAGAGGATGGGTTAAAGAGAGCTAGATAGAGAAAATTTTTGGAATTTTTAACTACTTGGATTTACTTTTTGAGGTAGGTTTTATAAATATTTCTCTTCTAGTTATTACCCTCTTAAAAATGATATTTAAAACTATAGTTTTTATCATTGACAGTTAAAAACATAGGTTCATGAATTTTGTTTGACATTATATATATATATATATATATATATATATATATATATATATATATATATGACTTCAACACTGAGGATGGTTACAACCCATCCATAGGGATGAACATGTATAAATATAATGTAGTGAATAAATGAATTTGTGCATAATGTATTTTTAGTTTTGGATATTTATAATGAAACTAGGGGATATATTTTATTGGGAATATTAATAAATGGGAGTGAGGTATGCAATTAACTATATTATTTGAAACAATAACTCTGACTACTCCAATCATTGATTTATATTTGGTTTATTAAGGTTCTTTTTTAAACTGGTGTATATGGTTATAGAAATTATTGATAGTAATAGTCATTTAATATTATTGACAATTAAAATTATTTTTAGGGTTTATTTATGGACCTTGGGGATGGATTTGGCCCATTCATAGGGTCAAGCACAAATAAATTTAGACTCTGCTAGTTCTAGTTGAGTGCATTGAGTATTTTGAACAGTGTAAAATATTAAGAGTTTCATTTATATTCTATGTTAGAATTAAGTAGGAATGATTGAAATTCATATTTTGATAGATTCCTATGTAATTGGTGAATAGAATGAACTAGTTATAATAAGAACCATGCTTGGCTATTTGTGACTCGATCACATTTTGATTTTATAGGTATATGGGATTTGGTTTAAATATATTTTTGAATCCCTTGGTGACAAGATGCAATAAACCATTTGATCTTACCTTAAATGACTTTTCCATTTGTAAACATGGCATTGAATGATGAAAATGAACTTGAGTTGTATACATGTGTTTGACTATGTGTTGTTTACAAAAGATGGTTATATGAGCTTGGTATCTAATTAGATATAGATATTTTGAATTTATGATTCAAATTTTATCATAAAGAACACATGATTATATTTTTTGAAATTGAATGTATTTCTTGAAATTAGTATTAATGGGTTTTTGTGATAATTAGGGGATTGACCTAGTTGATATGGGGTTGAGTGTGTAACTATTATGAGGATTTAGTAAGACAATTAGGAATTTGAATTAAAAAATTTAGTTAAATGGGAAAGTTAAAATTAAGGCTAAGTTTTTGTATATATTGAGATTATTGATTTAAATCTATAGATTTTATGAAATAATGAGATGTATATTCATCCCAAATTATAAGATGTGTGTGTGTGTGTGTGTGTGTGTGTGTGTGTGTGCGCGTGCACGCACGCGTGCACGCACGTGTGTGTGCACTCATTCATGCATGTATGATGTATATATGTATGTGTGCATGTATGCATGCATGCATGTATGCATGTATGTCCACACACACACACACACACACACACACACACACAAATAGTTGTCACTGCATATTATTTTTGGTGGTTGTATATTAATTGATATTTTATTGGATTATAAATTATTGTATTTACCTATAAGCCTTATCTAGGGTTAAACTTTTGTAAGACATATATTGCACATAAATATAACTTAAGGTGGTTAGTATATTAGTAATATGGAAAAGAATTATAGTTGAGGTTTTATTATGAAAAGAGGATTTTTCATTACATAAGATATCATAAGGATTTTGTGATATAATTTTAGACTGTTATATGACTATTTAGGAGTTAAGAATTTAGTATGTGTTAAAAAATATTTTATTTTAAATCTCAACCTAGAAGAAACTGGGTTTGTATGCAAGTGTTTATAAATTTTGATAGTGAATTAAATGCATATTATTATTATTTAAATGATAATTAAATCAACTATTTACATGTAAGGATGCATATAAATGATATGTAGTGGCTGATATTTGTTAAAAACATGAGATAAAGTGCTTAGTAAGTAATTATTTACTTATATTATTATGTGTTGTAGTATTTTTATGGAAATATATTATTTGAATCTATTGATTTAAATATAATTTAGATATTAATAAATCTAATATTAATGACTCTAAGCAATTAGGGAGGTGGAATTATCTACTTACTTGGTGCCACTAATAGGTACAATGAATTTATGCCATGTCCCATTTTTAATTAATTTGATGTTGTAGGAAAATTAGCCAATTCCAATATTTTTCCAACACTATTCACAAACTCTATTCTCAAGTTACTATTCATAGGTACTATTCAATGATCACTATTCACTATCATTATTCATAGTGGAATGGCAACTAATGTTAATGATGATATAGTAGTGAAGTGGCATGTGGATGAGATGGCATCACCCATGGGGTTCCTCACATGGGGTCAAGTTGCATATGCTTGGAGCAAGGCATACCACTCCACTAAGGTGACAAGTCAAGATACTTTATTGACAACATGGATTTATCCTTAGAGGAAAAGAAATAATGGAGAATTATGGTGAATGTCATTGTGGAATTCATAATGTGGGTGTGTGGAGAATTCAAAAATGAGGTTGGGACCCTCTTGGAGGCATGTGGGCTTAAGAGTGAATGATGTTAAGTTTCCATCATTTTTCTCTTTCACATGGGAGAGATAGGCATAATTATGAAGGAATGAGAGAAAGAAATGATTTTTTATCAAAATTAAAGATTTAATTTTAAATCTTGTATATGTGACAAGATTGTCACTATTGCTAATTTGTCTTCCATGAGGAATGTCGCACACCATTTTCTCTCTCTTCACCATTCCTTTATTTATCCCTCTTCTTTAATAAATGTTATGTTATCATAATCCTCCCCTTGTAATTCATAAATCATTATAACCAATTTATCTATATTATTGATACACTTATGCTTAAACTATAAGATTCAAAGATGAAATCTTTTGGGTGTTTTATGACCAGTGGACAAAAATCCATTCGTTACTGTAGAAATTAGAAAACTGCACACTTATAATTTTTAATGATTAAATGCCTCGATACCCCCTAAAGAATCCATAAACCTTATTAAACCTTAACCAATCCCTCTTAACCTAACCAAATAAATATTCTCCTATTCACATAATACTATTAAAAAATTCTATTTGAAATTACTATTCACTATCACTATCCACTATGAGACCCACTATCACTATTAATGATGCCATGGTAAGTGACGTGGAAAGTAAAATGTCAAGTTACATGGAATATGATTTTGGAGGTGATGTTTCAAGTGACATGGCTTAGAAGTGAGGTGGCTTGATGTGGGACGTCATACCCCACCTGGGACCCTTTCCCAAGGTGCTTAATGACCTCATTTAAGCATCAAAAGGGCCCCCCTTGAAGTATGAAGAATTTACCCTTAAGGGGCCATAATTAAACATGTATTTTTACTTCACACATTAAATTATACCTAAAAATGAGATACCTACCTCTTTAGTGCTTTAAAAAAGACAAAGGGCACCCATTTTTTACTTTTTAACTTAAATGGGACACCCATAATCAAGGTGGGAATCCCACCACCCTCATATTTTGACTCATTCAAGCATCCAAATGGAAAATATCACCACATTTATGTGACATCTATTTAATTTCTTGGATGGAGATAAGAAAAGGTGGTGAAAAGTATTTGACCTCATTTAGACCCATGCGCATGATTCCCATTCAAAATTAGATCCATGTGCAAGGTGGGAGACACACCAACCCAAATGGAAGACCCATGATCAAGGTGGGAATCCAACAAACATCATGTTTTGACTCATTCATGCACCACATGGAAAATGGTGCCACATTTTGTGGGGCATCTCTTTAAGTGCTTGGATGAAGATAAGAAAGGGTGGTGAAAAGTCTTTGGCCTCATTTAGACCCATGGGTATGATTCCCATTCAAAATTAGATTCATGTGCAAGGTGAGAGACACATAAACCCAAATTGGAGATCCATTTTCAAGGTGGGAATCCAAAAAACCTAATATTTTGACTCATTCATGCATCAATAGAAAATGGCACCATACTTCTACTATTCCCTCTTTTATCATGATTCTTCACAACAAATGTTACAAATACCTCCCTCTCCTTCACCAAAGGTGAAGTTGGAAGTTAGTATTTTATTATTAACATATTTTTATAGATATTTAAAGGATTTCATAATTTTTTATATCATCCACATATTGGAGGAAAAGAATTCAAAGAAATGAAACTCTACTGAAATTGCCTCAAGACATCTTCAATAACATCATCAACAATAACAAAATTCTTCTTAAAGCTTGGAAGGTAACATTTTATTTTTTTTCTTCAATTTAATTTTATCATCCCCTTAGATTTTTAATATATTCATCCCCACTTATCCATTTGTCATTTCATTATCTCAATCTATTTGCTCCCTTGCCATCTTTTATCCATTCACACCTTTGACACTTTTACCCTCCTTATCTTCTTCACCTTTTTCCATTTTAACTACTTACCTTCTTACCTCATAAAACATTCAATTTTTTATCCCATTTTAAACTTTAAATTTTTATTACCTTAACCATTTATCAAAAAACAAAACCACTTTTTTAATCCCTTTTTAAATTTCCAAACCAAAACCATAACCTTGCTTTGACTAATTTTCAGCATTACTTACTTTCTTTAGTCATTATTTTAAAAGAACTTAACTTTATTGTCTTAATTCAGTTATTTTTTGTTATTTACTTGTTTTTATTTTCAGTTATTATCAATTTTAAATGCAATTATGTTTCATTTTTATTCACAAACTTAAATTTTAAAAACAGGTTGATTGACAGCCTCTTAGAAAGCTTTCGCTTCTAGGATCTAGCTCACGCTAGGAAATACACCCAACTACTTGTCTAGCCAATAATTTTTGTGGTAGTGATTTATTATTTCAGGTCATTATTCTCTAGTAAAATAGGAGTTATCATAAATTCTAGATTAAACATGTGCACATTCAACAGGTATTCTTCTATACACCCTTCTTAACTAGCTCTTCTTTTCACACTTAAGAAAAAATGAAAATTAGATAGAAACATTTTGGCACTCTTGGTGGGACCCTTGAGTTTTTTTAGGTTATTAGATGTTTTAGGACATTTATAATTGCATTAGTGAAATTATTTTAGCTGAATTCTTAGAAAATTATGCTTCTTTCTTTACAAAAAAAAGAGAAAAAAAAAGGTTTTAGTTGCATGTTTTAGAAAATTAAATTTTATTGCATTTCTAAAAATTAAAAAAAACATTCATCCTAGGATTAAGATTGAATTTTAATGTTGTATTTATGTATATTTTAGTTTATCTCATCTTAATTTAAATAAATTAAAAAAAATCTTTTGATTAAAATTGAGTGCATCCATTGACTGCTTGCTTGATTTTAGCTCACCTAGTTTAATTAAAAGCATTATGAATTAACTGTAGTTCACAAATGTCACACAAATCAAACCACTTACAAAAAAAAAACACCAAAACACACTTGAGACAAGGTATAACTAGTATTTCATCACCTAGAGGATCACCTTACCCTTTCTCAATTATCTTACTTGGATTTAATCACCAAGGGGATATCCAACATAGTTCTCCGATTGAGTATAAACTCTATAAATTAGTACATATTGGCTAATCACCCACACTAACTACAAGTTTGTGACATGAGGGGAGAAATCCCCACATACAAAGCCACATACTTAGACTAGTATAGACTTTTATTGAGTGCCTAAACATAACCTAAAACCAAACATAGACTACCTTGTTTAGGACCTATTCAAGCCAATTTCCTCTTCACACTTTTCTAAGCCATAAGGCAAAATGGAGATTAAAAAGAATACTAGGATTTAATGCACTCTTAGTAAATGCATTATTTTCCTTGAGTCTTTTTATTTCTGTTTATTTTAGGTGTGAGAACATATCATCTTTTTCTTATCTTCTCTTATGGTTCTCACTCACCAACAAAAAGTCATCGCGGAATAAAACCCACCACCAAATCAACCATCACCAACTTCCACCTCTTCATCCAAAGAACACATTTTTGAACCCGTAGACTCCCCTCACTCTTTGAAAAGTTCTAGGAGATGCAGATTTTGCTACTTTCTTAAACAACAATAATTTAGCCTTGCAACACTACCTAAAAACCATGTCTTACCAAATCTCAATTTTGACCCCACCCATAGATCCATCTTATGGAATTTCTCTCCACTTCATGGATAATACCTTCACTACCACAAGAACTACTCAACCTTTATTTTCTCAAACATTATCATCAACCAACAACTCCCTCGAAACTAACCCACCAATCCAAACTACCACTACCCTTATACCTCTTACTAATCACTCCCCCATAATAGGAGTGCCTACCTATAACACTATCCATCTTCCTATAGTTACCTCCAATCCATCAAACACTACTCCACTTCCAAGATTTGTGGTGTCCATACCTTCATGTTACCACCAATCAACACTACAGTCACCACCCTTCCATTGACCACTAACCTAACCACCACTCTGACCCAACATGAAACCTTTAGCTATCTTCATAACCCATATGGTATATTCCTAATATCCAACCAACCACATATACCCAGCCATTAACATCCACATACCAAAATATATCTTCCATCCAACCTCCCAAGACCACATACCAATACATGGAGTCATCTCAAACATCTACTAGTTATTCACACATTGTCTAACCTCAATAAAACATACCATATAATTACGCATCCTAACAACCTCAAGAAGACTTCATGAAGTTGATCATGGATAAGATGACTACCCTTGAGTCATCCATCTCTAGAGCCCATAATATCTTATCCTATGATCAAATTTGCAATAAGCATATTCACCCTTTGGTCCCCATTAGACCTTATCTAACCTAGTGGAAAATTATAAAATTTACCAATTTTAATATTAAATGAGACCCTCAACAACATTTAATATCATTTAGGCATTCATGCTACTTGATTGCACATGATGATGTTCTTCTTCTCTATACCTTTCATATGTCATTATTCAGACTAGCATTCGACTAGTATAGTGCCATACCTAAACATTCCATCCTCTCTTTCACCTAATCAACCCAAAACTTATTATATCACTTTTTGATCTATATATTCAAGAAATTTTCTATTACTGACCTCTACTCCATTCATTAATTTGAAGATGAATCTATTGCCAATTTTTTGGCTCTTTAGAGGAGCCCAATCAACTAATTTTCATTTTTATTACCTCAAATTGAGCTTATAGATCTCTTCATTTGGGCATGTGTAAAACATATTTCATCCACATTACATGTCCAAAGCTTCTATACCTTTTATGAAGCTTTTACCATGGCTCACAAACTAGATAACATAGTCATTTATGAAGGAAGGTTAGATTTGAAGAGCAAGAACTCAACTCACAAACCCAATAAGTCCTTTTCTTCCAAACCAATCTCAACACAAAAAATAAAGAAACCACCAACACTAATGTCTTCAAAGCCGCACCACCACCACCTTCTAACCAACAAAACCTGAGGAACCAAACCTATGACTCCTCTAATTGTTCAAATTGAAACCAAAAGATAAAACTTGAAATAATCATAATAAATTAACTCCACTTAGGGATCCCTACCCTTCTATTTAAGAGAAGTTACTAAAAGCCAATATCATCCAACTTATACCAATTAAACCACCCCAATAGTTTGATGCTTCTTACCCCATACTAGGTTGGTATAATAAGAATGACCATTGCACTTTTCATCAAGTCATAGGACATGATATCAATAGGTGAAACACCTTCAAATACCTTGTCTAATTTCTTATTGACAAGGGGGAGCTTATGTTAGACAATCTCAGTGCACCACTGAACTAGGTCCTTGACATATTCTACAAGCCTTTACCTAATCATGTTCCTTCTACCCCTTACTATGATAATAAACTAGACCCATTTCATGAAGCACATATTATTAATATGGTTATTGAAAAACCCATTGTTAAATAAAAAATTACCTTAATTGCCTCTTTCCCCATTCCCATAATGGAAGAAAAAATCTACCTTCTATTCCTTTGAACACCCAAACAAAGGAAGCCACCATACCCACATCTCCATTAGAGGATACCACACCTACCTCCCCTATTTTATAACCATCCACCCCCTCTTTGGGAGCTATCTCACAAGAGAAGATAACTTCATCCACCCAACCTCTGATTTCAGAACCTTCTGTCAAAGGTCAAGACTAAGGTAAGGGAACCAAACTAAAACATCTAACCCCTTATTTAGTAGACTGACCTAGCCATTATAAACTAACTAAAACCTCCACCCAACCAACTAAAACATCCTCCAAATTAATCAACCCTCAAACACCTAAACCCACCAAGATAACTAAAGTGACCAAATCCCCTCTAAAATCAATAACTAAAACAACCAAAGAAGTAAAACCACCAAAAGGTCCAAAACCCTAAATTGTACCTCCTTCAACATTGCCCTCTATTTTGGGTCCTCATACCTCTACCTTGATCATAGATTCTATCATTTTTACCAAAACCCCACCACCTTTATTGGTCACACCTTCATACTTGCATTCTAAGACACCTTTCCTCACTACACTAACAATTCCTAAGTTACCTACCTTACCCTCCTCTGCCTCCAGCTCATCAACCATATTTCCTAAACCAAAACCATCAACCAAGTGTACCACTTTACCCAAGACACCTACCAACAAATCTATATCCACACAACCTTCTACTTCAACACCCAAAATAAAAACCGCTACAATTTTACCACCTTTAGTTGAATCTTACTTAACTATTCTCTAGTGATTATTGTAAACTTCTTCCTTGAGCTTACCACCCATCAAAACATTTGACACTTCATGTAATAAACCCTATTATTTTAATGATAACTTGATATGTGCATACCATAGGGTACCAGGACATGACACAAAAAATTGTAAAGCTCTCCAAGCACTTGTTCATAGCTTTTATGAAGATGATGATCTATTATCAGACAAACCTTCTTCATCCCCATTGACAATCCAACCACTAACTCAACCCATCCAATCTTTATTCTCACCGAAAAGTAAAGAGGAGGAACCAAAGCAACCACCTAATCCATAGAAACCTCTTGTCTACACTATTCACATGGTTACCTAATCTCTAGCCCAATAGAAAGATAAAGGGAAGGCTAAGGTTCCCATTCCTTGGACTTACCCCTCCCTGAAATCCTAATCAAACAATACCTAACCGTATCTATCTTCAAACAAAACTAATGTGTCTATCTTAGGTGCCTCCCCATCTAACCATCCATATCCTAACCCCTATGCAATATTCATTTAGAAAGCTATCCTCAAACAACTTTACCAAACTCCAAACAAAATGAGCTTATATAAGTTAGTCTCTACCTCTCTCCATCACTGTCAAGCACTCATATAAGCCTTTTAATCCTTCAAGTTCTAACCCAATGACCCTCAACATCTAACCACCTTTATTGGTGCCCTTTAAACTTCCAACCTTGTCACCTTCAAAGATTCAGAAATACCTTCTATTCATCCAGAGGATCCTGATTCCCCCTCTTCATTATGACATACATTAATAAAACTTGCATCAAAATGGTGATGATTGAAGGAGGAGATATTATCAATATTATCTCCTCCCACACATATTACCATTTTTACTTACCCATGAACATCATGTCTAAAATCATAGCGGTCCTTTATTCTTTCAATGATACCATGGCTACTAGCTTAGGCACAATTGTCCTCCATATCTGTGTAGGGACATATACCATTCCCAAAAAATTTAATGTTGTAGAAGGAGAATTCAAAAATAATGTTTTACTTAGGTGCCCTTGAATTTGTGCCATGAGTTGTGTCCCTTCCACCTTACATCGATATGTCAAATTTGAGCACGAAGGGAAAGTTGTGACTATCTAGGTTGAACCTAGTCTTTTCACATCTTTCAATATGACATATCATCCTAATGACATCCTTCTTCCTCCTTCATCCACTTCAAAACCATATTCTAATGATACAGCCCCACTAACCAAAACCTATGACACTTCTTCACCAAATGTTGATTAAGCTTTCACTAACTTGTCTATCCCTTCTTCTCGGATCTTGGTAGAGGATCCTAAAATAACCACATTCTAACATCTTTCTTTTGGATAATATAGAATCTTAGCCTTAGATTCCTTCTTTACTCCCCAAGAGTATGAGAATCTTAGACATGACCCTTCTTATGACCCTAACATTAGAACCATAATCCCCTTTGGGCTCTCTAGCGATAAAAAAAAAATTATTTATGGGGGACTTTATTAGCCACTTATAGCCCCTACCACTACTTCATTCATCCAACCATTTACCTCTAACTTTTTTTATCTTAGTAAACCATAGTTTGATAAGTTGTATCTTCATAAATATGCTTGGAAAGGATTTGGCCTTGGTCACTATGAATAAGGACCTCATGAGTTACCCTATATCAAAAATTTGAAACCTCATGAGTCATTTGGCCTTGGGTATGAATCACCTAAAGAACCCACTAATTCAACCAAACCCATTCCCATCATGGAGGAAGATATCCCATCCTCACCAACCCAACCATTTTCCCCACCTGAAGATCTTAACATCATCCCCCCTAATTTTTTTAGTCAATAACATTATTTTGGGACCTCTCATCTACCAAAAGGGTGGCCAAACCAAAGTCCTTCCAATCGTACACCCTAAAATGGTATAGAATGATTCTCGTACCATCAACACCATCCAACACCAAGACAATAATTCCATTCTTACCTACCTCGATGTGGGGGATTCTTCTATCCATAAATCCCTTATTTTTGAGGCCTCTACCAGTCGAATGAATCCACTATGGATATCAATTTGGGCACTATGAATAACCCTTACATTGTCAAATTGGGCCAATCACTAAATATTGAGGAACTTTGGGACTTCTCCTATTTCATCCAAGATCATAGCATATCATTTTCTTGGTCTTATAGTGATATGCCTGGGATTGACCCCACCATTGCTACCCATAGCATCATCACTCATCATGATGCCAAGCCTAATAAAACAAAAAATTCAACACATGCATCCCTACATAGCTCTTCTCATCAAATAAGAGCTTCAACATCTCCTATCTATAAAATTTATTTAACCTATTGACTATCCCTAATAGGTCTCAAATATCATACCTATCACAAAGTCACTGGGGGTCTACACATTTATGTGGATTTTCATGACCTTAATCTCGCCTACCCCAAGGATAAGTTTTCTCTACCTATCATTAACCAGCTTATTGATCTTACAACCAGACACAAGATGTTATCTCCAATGGATGGGTTTTTATGTTATAATCAAATCTTAATTGATCTTGAAGATCAACACAAAACTACCTTTACAACCCCTTGGAGAACTTTTTGCTATAGAGTCATGTCTTTTAGGTTAAATAATGTTGGTTCAAGCTACCAATGTGCCATGACTTATATCTTCCATGATATCATCCATAAGATTGTAAAATACTATGTAGATGACCTTCTTAAGAAATCCAAACTCCAAAAAGATCACTTGATTATTCTTATGATCATATTTGAACACCTTATCCATTACCATGTTTGCCTTAATCTGAAGAAATACACTTTTGGGGTCCTTTTAGAAAAACTTCTTGGATTTATCATCTCTCTTTTAAAACTTGAAGTAGTTCCTACTAAAGTTAGAGAAATTTTGGACATGCCTCCTCCAACAAATCTTAAGCAACTCCATAACCTATAAGGAAAACTTCAATTCATTTATCATATCATTTCCCAACTTTCAGACTAGTGCTAACCTTTTCATCATCTTATGAAGAAGGATGTCTCTTTCAAATGGAATATTAATTTTTAAATGTCCTTTGATTCACTCAAATAGTACATTTTCTCACCAATTTTCCTCACCCCTCCTAAGGATGACTACCCATTTTACCTATTTGTCTCTGCTACCAACCATTCCTTAAGGTCCATGTTGGCTCATCGAGATGAACAACACAAAGAGAAAATCATATATCACATTAGCCACATGTTTGTATAATACAAAAATTAGTATATACATACTAATAAATTCTACTTGGCATTCACCTTCATCACCACCAAACTCTATCACTACCTTCTTAATCATAAAACTTATGTCATAACTAATACTAACCTGTTTAAGTACATGCACTATAAACCATACCAAAACCACCATACGACTAAGTGGCTTATTTTCCTAGCTAAATTCAACATTGAATTACTCTAATATAAGCTAATTAAAAGGTAGGTAATTATCAATTAATTGGACAAATCCCTTTTACCAAATAACTAACCACTTCCTCTTACCTTTCTAGATGAGTCTATCATGACTCTTTTTCAAGAGGATGGCATAACCTACCAAAATACCATGTTATTTGATGGTTCAAAGTGCCAATAAGGTGGGGGTACTAGAATTATGATAATTCCTCTTGATGGTGAACCCCTTCCTCTCTCCTTCAAACTCGAATTTGAATGCATGAATAATATAGCTAAATACTAATCCTTAGTGATAGGTCTCCAAACTTCTCTAACCTTGGGAATTAAGACAATCCGTGTCTCTCGTGATTACCAGCTTGTGGTCAACTAAGTCAATGGATCTTATTAATGTAAGAATTATGTCTTGTAAAAATACAAACTTTTAGTTGACAAACTCTTAACATCATTCTAACATTACCTGGTCTAATCCATTCCTTGATCTACCAATAAATTCATGGATACAATAGCCTATCTTGCTTCCCATATCTCTTCTCAACCTTCCAATTCCAAAATGTTTGTCACCATTTATCATTTTACCAATCCATCCTATAACCAATTTGATCTCCCTACCATTTTTAGTGTGGAGGAATCCCCACCTGACATTTGGTATGACCAAACTCTTAACTACCTTAATCTAGGCATCATTCTTCCCAACCTCAAAGAACCTTTATTCAGAGTACCTCTCATTACACCATACTAGGGGGAATCCTTTACAAGCATGGTTTTGATGATCTCCTTTTACATTACCTACGTAGCCATGAATCTTCCCATGCCATCAAGGAAACACATGATTGTGAGGGACACTTTAGCGACCTAGTGGTTTCTAAATGTATCCTTCACCTTGGCTACTATTGGCCAACCCTCAACAAAGACTATTGTGATTATGTAAAAAAGTGTGTTAAATGTCAACAACACACTAATTTACATCACATGCCAGCCAATATCCTCCAGGTATCTAAGGAATTTTGGATTTTATCTTAATGGGGGCTTGATCTCATTAGGGAAATTAACCCCCATTCTTTGTAGCAACACAGTTCCAACATCATAGCCACTAAAAATTTTACCAAATGGGTGTAAGTTATTCCTCTTAACTTGACCAAAGCAAAAAATATTATTGACTTTATCAACCATCATATCATCTACTACTTCATGTTCCTCATAAGATCATCACTGATAATGGAAAATCCTTAAAAATAAGCAAGTTTAAGGTTTATGTGATGCATTTTTCATCAATTTAATTTTTTCCTCACCTTATTATCTATAAGCAAACAAATAGGTAGAAGCCTTCAACAAAACCCTCAACAAAATACTAAACAATATTATCAGTGCTTCAAGATAGGATTAGCACTTACACATCCAATTCACTTTATGGGCCTATTGCACTAGCATTCGAACCTCTAAGGGTGATACCCTTTTCTCTCTAATATTTGGAACAGAGGTAGTCTTGCCTTTTGAATTCCAAATCCCCTATCTTTGCATATCTTTGCAAGAGCTTATTTATGAGGAAGATTTTCATTAGCATCATTTAGCTCAACTTGAGCTACTTGATGAGTATCATTTATCATCCCTCACCCACCTCTATATTTATCAAGAGCATATCAAATGTGCTTATAAAAATCACCTCAAAGAATAATAATTCAATATTAGAGACCTCATCTTATAAGAAAACCAACACATGACCAACATGGAGAAGAGTAAATGAGGAAAGTTTGCTTTCAATTGGTTTGGACCCTACATCACTACCAATAAGTATAGACCAAGATCTTATTATGTGTCCTCTCTTGAAGGCAAACCAAAACATGAGCCCCTCAATGGTTTAAATCTATGTCCACTTTTATATTAAATAAGGATCAAACTCACTCCTTTTGTCTATCTTAAGCTCATCCCTTGATTATGAGATTTTAACCCTCACCCATATTTCTCCTCTCCTTTTAAGGACAATTGATTACAACATAGAACCATGTGATTAACCATCATACTCATAGCCTAATCCTAAATGTGGGTACCACATCTCTACCCATAGCATGGTTCTCATGGATACTTTTCATCTCTAGCAAGATGGAATCCCATGGTCATTGTCTCTCAAAAACCACACTTTTTTATATCATTAACCTTCTTGCGTTAAAATTTTTCCTTCATAAAGGTAAATGTCTAAACCTAATTAGACTTGTCCATGTCTAAAAAAATTACATCCAAAAATAATTTGGATACTAAAATACTACTTGGGTCAATATCTTAAGCATTACAGACTGTTACCTTGAAGGAAAACTATCTAAAAACAAAATAAAAATTTCCAAATATAAGGTAGACTACTCCCTTGAAGGACAACTATCAAAATCATTAAAAAAATCCAATAAGCCTAGACCACTCCTTTAAATGATGGCTAAGTTAAATTTGTCAAAAGTAGAAGATTCTTGCATCAATCAACTTCCCATATATAACAATAAAAAAAAATACCCACTAACACAACAAAATCTAAATTCAAAATCGACTCTCAAATAGTATAATAATTTGGAGTCTGCAATCGACTTTCACATGTAGACTTCCCACATTGTTCAGTCTACACCTAACATATGACATGGACTTGTCTATTACCATTCTTAGGTCACCTATAAAAGGGGAAAACTAATTCACATGAGGTTATCATACATATCACCCATTACCCTTCACACCACCTATCACCCATCCTCACTTTATACTATACATAATCTAAGGGATTTAAAGCTTACTTGACACCCTATGATCAAGAAACCTTTTTTTATCAACTAATGACTACTCATGTGTAGCATTTGAAGGGCTTATATTCATTAAACCAATCCTACTCTGGGTCTATTTTCAATACTTATCAAAAATAAACCACCATGCCCTATTCTTATCTTAATATGCTTGGTTGATGTTTTCATCACGATTTTTACCATCTAGTGTTACAAGAACAATAATAATTCTTTTTACATTAAATGAGATTAAAACAACCATAACCATACCAATCATAACCATAACATTCATGAGTATCCACACAACCTTAATCATGATAACATTCAACCAATGACATCCAACACATTTTGTACATGTTTAAAGCAAACTATGCAATATTTTATTTAGGGTACGAGGAGTCAAATGGTACATACAAAGTTATCAGACTATCCACACTTTACCTAAGGTCATTACATACATTATTTTCCTATCTGAGCACTATAATGATTATTTGGTGACTCTAGATTTATGTTTAGCCATCCTTCTACTTGATTACTCCCTAAACTAACATTTGTAACATTCCCTATCTTAACAGTTTCTAAAGGGTGTACTCTATTCTCCTCTTCTACATTCATCCCCACATAATGAGAATCATATTCCACTCTAGGTATTTCACCCTACTTGCCTATCACATCCATTGCATCCCTTTCCTCTAGTTTTTTTACTTACACAGGTACTACCAATTATTACCTTAGTGCACATCCCCTTGGATAGTGAGGGTTCCCTCTATAGACAGGCTAACAATTATGTTATCTAGCCCTATATCTTGTACAGTGAAATTCTCACCTTATTCACTATTGTAGAGGTAAGAGTTCATGATCAAGCTTAGTTCATGGGTGTTTTTCCTCTTGTTATTAATTAAATAGTACTTTTATTATTTCCATTACATGTTGTATTATTTGGTAGATTTGCACATTCATCATATTGATTATTTCAGGTCATGGGGGTTGCAAATTATTTCCATCATTATTCTCATTATTCATCATCTTCAACCTTGTGTAGTTTTATACACTCTCTATAACCTATAATACCAAACAACTCAATGATAGACACTCATCCTTATCACAATTATTTAAATAAATTGCCTAACCATTCTTCATCACTGACATGATTCTCCATTCCACCAATGGGGAAGGTTATATGATGTCATTGATTCCCTTGAACAATATTCCCACTTGAAATGGTCATGTCTACATACCTTCTCATATGGACACATCACCCTCAATCTGATTGGTCATCTCGATAAATCCATTATGTACCAACATGATACCTTTTTATTACCCTTATCATCTGATTTGCATCTGATGTCTTTCCTTGCTTTGTCATCTTATGATCCTTGTGGGCCTGGTGGTCATTTACATTATTTTCACATTTATCCTATGTTACATAAATTAGCTTCCAACCATGGGCTACTATAATGATCATACCTTTAAAACTACCACTATTATTGGTGGTGGTAACTCCCAAATGCTTTTTATTGTAGAAGCTCCCCCATCTGATCCAACTATATAACCAATATCATGGACCATGTATCTCCCTACTACCAGAGCCTCTTCTAATTAGAATCTAAGGTTATTGGTTATGAGGTACTGGGATAGAGAATGTAGACATAGATGCCTATTGTCTAGCTTACCCATGTAGCTCTTGGGTCAGGCATGGTCCATCCTCTATCACTCAACACACTACCAATTTTCTATGTTGTAGAATATACTTAGTCATAAAATAAATTCTTTGTAGGTATTCACTTCACTAATACCCTTAAAACTTAGCTCATAGCAATGATGAACCTTGGCCAAAGCAACTATGTAGATCCTGATAGAAGCCCAATTCTTAAAACTCAGCTTGTAGTGATAGATGATATTTCCAAGATTCTACCCTCACACAATTTTAGAAGGTGCAACCTCCTCACAAAGTCACCTCTTCTTTGGATTATCTCCATCAAAGGTCATATGTGGTGCTTAACATTATGTTCCCTTCTTATTCATCCCACCTTACCCATTTTTGTCTCTCATCTTACTAAATGTGGGATAATTATAGTAACTATTCACCAATCTATACCATGCACTTTCATTGTCACCTTCACCAAAACCCAAAATCTCTATTTTAAAAAACCTTCTCCATTAGTCCAAACCAACCCATGTGGTCCATCAAATTATGGCAACTAATTTGAGTGCCATTTTCCAATCCTAGTTGAACTACATTAGCCTGATGTCCATTGACTATGTAGGCATTGTTTGACTTCTAAGGGCAATTTGGATCCTAATAACTAATTACCCTCCCCTTTTTCTTCTCATTAATTTCCATTTCTAATAACACCCTCATGCTTAGGGCATCCTATATCAAGAAAGATTTGGATTTTTCCTAGCATCTTTGTACTTTAACATCACCTAATACTTATTTATTTTTCCCTAATTATTGGGAGAAATACATTGGCCTAAGGTGTTTTTAGACTATGTAGGTAGTGTTCAGTTACTGAGGTCATCTCAACCACATCATTTATTTTATTTTCCCTTCTCACCTAAAATATCTTCCTCCACTTCTCTACCAATATCCTCACCACCTCCCTCCCTTCATCATGTCAATCTCTTTTAACCACTTTTCTAGGTTGTAAATCTCTTTTAACACAAGGATTGACAACCTTACTCATTATCCCCCCTTATCTCCCATAAATCCACCACCTAGTTTGCTTCATTGGCCTCCCTGTCACCTTTCCTTGAAAATGATTCATAGTTTCTTCCCCACCCACCTTTTACATTTTTCGTCTCTCTTTCTCCTCATTACCAACCTTTTCCTTTACACCCTTTGCCTTATTTCTTTGTCCTTATCATCTACCCTCACCCTTGACTATTTGTTATACCCTCTTTATCACTCTCTTTTCCTCACCAATTCCACATCATCTTATTCCCTTACACATTGAGGGGAACTTTTACCTCCTTTTCTTCTTTGCTACCACCTTCTTACTACTCATCCAATGATTCTAAACCACCTTCATTCCAATTCTCAGTTCTTGTTTTCCTAATTCTAATATTATCAAAATGGCATGCTTTTTTTTTCTTATAGCATCCCTTTTTTCTCTTACGTGTGCCACCACTCTCTATCGATTTGACACTCTTCCCACCTTTTCCATTTTTCCCTACACAACTAGCTTCTAATTAGGTCTTTATCCTTTTAGAATACTTCCATACTTTCCCTTTTCTTCTTATCTCTTCTTTCCTTTTTCACTTTGCATTCTCTTTTTCCTCTTACCATCTCGGTACTCACTTATCTTTTGCATCTATGTGAGTGTTTATACTTTATATCCCTACTTCATTCTTATTTTTATCATCCCTAATCTTCATCCCTTATTTTCATCTCATTCTCTTTCATTATGTTCCCCTATTTATTCACTACCTCATCACCTCTTTAGATTTTTAATCTCTTCTAACAAGCTGATTGATGCCTACCTTATCTCTTCACCTTCTTGTCCACCAATTCTTTCCTTCCCCTCATTTTTCTTCACCTCTTTCCCATTTCCCTCCCATTATCATCTCCAAAACCACCATCTAATTTGATTTATTATTCCTCTCCTTGCCTATCATCATCTCTGCTTACTTGGTCAAAATACCACCTACTTCTTCACTCTCCTATCATCCTTTTTGTGTCCTCATTTCACTCATTTTTTATCCTATTTCCTTTTCTTCCATTTATCACCTTGTTTTTCATTTTCATCACCAAATTATTTTCTCTTTGGTATTTTTTTTAGACTTATTTTCAAACCTTTCATGGCCACCCATGTTTCTCATCCTCCCCTTACCCTTCAAGGTTGTTACACATCTCTCCCCATCCTTTTCAATTCTCTAATCTATCATTATTAGTGCATCCCTCACCCCCCATCTTCTACCTTTTATTTTTCTTCTTTTTTCTCCATTTCATTTCATTTTTTTCATCTCCCTTGATGGCATTCCTTGTTCTCCTTGACCTTTTTTTTCCTATTATATGTCTATGCCTAGATCCTTCCATCCCTTTCCACCATCATATTTATTTTCAACCTTGTCATTTTCTCTACCTATCTCTTCATCCATCTCCTAGTCTGCCTTCACCTCATCCCTTGTTGGATCTCCCTTATTTTCTCCCATTCAACCTCTATCTCCTCAAAGTGTGGTCACCATTTGTACCACTTTTATGTACATTTCCTTATCTAATTTCTCATTTCCTCCATGTCCTTGCTTTAATGCACAAACTTTGGACAGGTTTGTTACTTCATGTGCATCCCTTTCTTCTTTTAATGCTTTTTCATGTTGATCTTGGATCCTCTTTTTTGTCCCTCTACAACTACTCCCTTCACCCTACATATCACCTTTCTCCCTTTTAAACATTCTACCCATTTTGATCTTATATTATCACATCATATAACATTATATGGCCTTAAAGGTCTTCAATTCAAATTTGGTTTACTATGAGATATATATGGATCATATAGATCTATAACATAATTGGCTAGGCCTATAGGCTCATAAAACCAACAAGTGAGCTTGAGAACTGATAAACCATTAGGATGAAGATTCCTTCCCCACCCCCTCTAGTCTTACCTATTTCAAACCTCTTTTACTCTGACCTTTGGAGATGTTAGATTCAAAACTAAAACCACCTTCAACTGGAAGATTTGGGGTACCTACATGTGGATGCTAGCTATACCCTCTCATGTGAAATACTTCCTGACCAATAATTTCCCTTGATTCTTCCTACACAACCTACATCCTCCTATGCACTATAATGGACCTACTCTTTAATTGCATTCCACCTAGTAGCTTATTATGGGAGTCCCTCTTCCACCAAAGTATTTCCCTCCTTAGTCTCTTTTAGACCTATTTCTCCCACCTTCCTTTTCAACTCCCCAATCTATCTATCTTCATACATTTTTCTATTTTCCCTCTTGATTTTCCATTTATACCATTTATTTTCCTTCCTATTTTAACCTATTCCCTCATTTAATTAATATTATTATTATTATTCATCTTGCTCCTATTATAAAACCCTTTAGAGTTTTTCTTTGAATTCCCTCAAAACTCAATGCTTACTTATTTTGGGGTCCCATTAGCTCAAGGGTCAAGGGTTCAAATATTCACCACTTCTCATTTACCCACTTTGCTACTTTACTTCCCTAAATCATTGAATAATACCCTTCCATAGCCTATTAATGACATTATTGTGGAGTGTGAAAAATGTCAACTTATTTAGATGGTGATGAAAGAACCCATCGGGTCACCATGGTAATTTTAGTAGTGCCATATTTCTACTTTTTTTATAATAGTGGCAAATTTTTTTTTCTTGAACCTACTTATCCATGGCTACAGATTCCTTTTACATAGTTGAAGAAAACATATAATTACATCCTAGGTAATCTCATCCACCATTTCTACCAAACCAATCAAAAACCTATTTGATAACCATCTTTTCCACCCTTTAGATCTTCCCTTTCCCTAAGATCCTTCAAATTGGATGTAATTACATGATACATC
The DNA here is from genome assembly GCA_037957365.1 of Torreya grandis. NCBI lineage: Eukaryota > Viridiplantae > Streptophyta > Pinopsida > Cupressales > Taxaceae > Torreya > Torreya grandis. Next base: position 87,893 of record JARHVA010008243.1, on the reverse strand, counting down.
AAATTGGGGTAACCAAGTTAATTAACACTCCCCACCTCAGAAGAATTACATTAGGTGTGAAGTTCATTTTGGACATTATGTCCATAGAATTATGTAGGAAACATCCACTTTCCTAGTGCATATGGAGTCCACTCAGCCACCCCATTCCAACCAACGAACCCACTTTCCCATGTCCACCTTGATGTTGGCCATTTTTGACCTGACCTTTTTGTATGTTTTATGATAACCTTGCCTTGGTCCTTTTGACTATACTTACTATACCTACCATGTTGCACTTTTTATGCCCCACCTCATGTGTAACTAGACCATTTGTATTATTCTATAGGATCACTTCCTACCCTGGATACTTGTGAACAACACCAACCTTATTTATATGACTCGATAGGCTTAATCCAATCAACTATGACTAATGTTTTAGATTAGTTACCTTATCATATGTCAATCTGGAACCTGACCTTATTTTTATTAACATTAATACCTTTAGTCTTTGCATAATATTAACTATCATGATTAGTCACATTTTGTGAACCCATTGACATTTCACATGCCTAGCTACTTTGTGGCAGCACCTAGTGCCTCCCCACCAACTACTTATCAAACTTACACCTACTTTGTCCTTTCCTCATTGAATATAGGTTTGAGGGGGAACACCTCTTCAAATACTTAGGTCACCTTGACATTTGACCAAGTGATTCATTTTTGTTTTGAAGCTTTTAATTCAAATCTACATAATAAAAAGGGGCAAAATAAAGACACTAGAAAATTGCACACTTAAAATTTTTGATGACTAAATACCTCAATACCCCATAAGAACCCCTTAAACCTTCTTAACCATTAACAAACCCCTTTTAACCTAACCAAATCACTATTATCCTATTCACATAATACTATTTGAAATTACTATTCACTCTGGGACCCACTATCACTATTCATGATGACATAGAAAGTGACATGGAAAGTGACATGGAAGGTGATTTGAGAGGTTATATGGAAAGTGACATGGATTAGAAGTGAGGTGGCTTGATGTGGCACATCATACCCTACCTGGGACCCTTTCCCAAGGTGCTTAATGACCTCATTTAAGAATCACAAGGATCCATTTTAAGGGACCATCATTCAACATGTAGTTTGCCTTCACACATGAAAGTAGCCTCCATAATGAGATAACTACCTTTTTATTTATTTGTAAAAGATAAAGGGCACCCATTTTTACTTTCTAACCCAAGTGGGAGACCCATGATCAAGGTGGGAATCCCACCACCCTCATATCTTAAATCATTCATGCACCCATGGAAAATGGCACCACATTTTGTGTGATATCTCTTTAAGTACTTGGATGAAGATAAAAAAGGTTGGTGAAAATTTTATGGCCTTCTTTAGACCCATGTGCATGATTCCCATTCAAAATTGGATCCATGTGCAAGGTGGGAGACACGCCAACCCAAATGGGAGACCCATAATCAAGGTGGAAATCCCACCAACCTCATATTTTGATTCATTCATGAAACAAATATAAAATGGTGCCACATTTATGGGTCATCTCTTTAAGTGCTTGGATGAAGACAAGAAAGGGTGGTGGAAAGTCTTTGGCCTCATTTAGACCCATGTTCATGATTCCCATTCAAAATTGGATTCATGTGCAAGGTGAGAGACACATCAACCTAAATGGGAAACCCATGATCAAGGTTGGAATCCCAAAAACTTCATCTTTTAACTCATTCATTCACCACATAGAAAATGGTGCCATACTTCTATTCCCTCTTTTGGCATGATTATTCACAATAAATGCTATAAATACCTCCCTCTCCTTCACCCAAGGTGAAGTTGGAAGTTAGTATTTGGCTATTAACATATTATTGTATATCTTTGAAGAAGGCAATAATTTTGGATATCATCCATATTTTGGAGGAAAATAATTCAAAGCAATGAAGCTCTGCCAAAATTGCCTCAAGACATCTTCAACAACACATCATTAACAATAACAAAATTCTTATTCAAGATTGAAAGGTAAAATTTGATTTTTTTAATTCAATTTAATTTTATCATCCCCTTGGATTTTTAATATATTCATCCCCACTTTTCCATTTTCTCCCTTTTTAATTTCATTATCTTAATCCATTTACCCCCTTGCCATCTTTTATCCATTCACATGTTTGCCACTTTTACCCTCCTTATCCTCTTCCCCTTTTTCCATCTTAACTACTTACCTTCTTACCTCATCAACCATTCACTTGTTTATCCCATTTTAACCTTTACCTTTTTATTACCTTAACCATTTATCAACCAACAAAACCACCTTTTTTAATGCCTTATTAAATTTTCAAACCAAAACCATAACCTTGATTTGACTAATTTTTAACATTAGTTGCTTTATTTAGTCATTATTTTAAAAGCACTTAACTTTATTATCTTAATTAAATTATTTTCTATTGTTTAATTGTTTTTAATTTTAGTTATTTATTTTTTTAAATTCAATTATCTTTCTTTTTTATTCACAAAATTAAGTGTTAAAAGCAGGTGGATTGACATCCTTCTAGAAAGCTTACGATTTTAGGATCTAGCCCATGCTAGGAAATCCACCCAACTACTTATCTAACAAATAAGTTTTGTGGTAGTGATTTTTTTATTACAATTCATTATTCCCTAGCTAAATATTTCTCACAAAGTCTAGATTAAACACATGCACATTCAACAGGTATTCTTCTACACACCTTTCTTAACTAGTTTCTTCTTTTCAAACTTAAGAAAAAGTGAAAATTAGATAGAAATAATTTCTAAATTAGAGGATGGAAACCCTTTGGTTCTTGAGAGTGACCTCATTCAGAGGTTACAATAGAGCTTTAAAAGATGCAGTTATAGTATGGTATTTTTTTAGTTTATAATAATAGATCAGTGTGTTGATTACAAATTTGTCATGTGAATTCTTATTGTCATACAATATTTATAAGTGAGAATGGAAGGTTAATGTAATTTTTGTTATTAAATAATATTTAGATTTATGTGTATTTTGCTTGGGTTGGGAATATTTCCATTGGAATCATAAATAATTATATTTTACTAATATATCCTGAATGGGTTATTATGGTGGTATCATAGCCAAATATTTCCCACCTATGAAGATTTATTTTGTAGATTTTTAGTTGCATGAATCATGGAATGATTCTTGAAATTTATTGGGCTTACATAACCCAAGTTTGTGTCAAAAAAAAATAGAAATAAATCCTATGAGTTCTAAGTTTAATACTTTGTGTAAAGATTATTAGAATCTATCTAAATAAATTAAGATAGCCATGTCATTTCATGATTATTTAGTAGTGATAGGAATCATTCTAGAAGAAGAATCATTCTCAAAGAAAGAAGAAAAGCCAGAACCAAAAATTCAAGAGATTTGTAAGAATGAGAAATGTCTTTACATAAGGAATAAATAATGGGACTAGAATCACTCCATACCTTAGAAGATGATGTTTTTGTGTTATCAAAAGAAGATTTAAAGGAAATCAAAGAGAAATAAAATTCATATCCCTCACATGAATCCACCATATAGATGGAAGGTAAGGATTTTGATTTAGAAAATAATATTTCATTGACTTCTAATAATTGGATATGTCAAGAAGAAGTTATATAATTCAAGGATTAAAGTAGCATGTGGATGGATATGCATTGGAGGATAATTTTTTGGTCAGATATAATTTGGAAAATTTGAGCAACAAAAATAGAGGTGTGGAGGATATCTCAACAAACTCTCTTTTGACAAATGAGGATGAAAATTCTATTTATAGCCAAAGGTGTGAGCATTCTATTTGTAGCCAAAGGTATGTGGATGAACATTCTATTTTCATCCAAAGGTATGTGGATGAGCATTTTATTTGAATCCAATGGAATGAGTATGAGTATTCTAATTGCTACCTAAGGTATGAAAATATTTCATATTTTCTTATACCTATGTCACTACAAAAAAATTGTCATCATGGAAAGTATACAAAGAGAGGTGATAGATTACTAGATATAAATTTCAATATAGGGCATGTATATTCTTTGTTTCAAGTTCCAAATTGTTCTTTCATATGGGATCTAGGTCTCTTGAGGGTAAAAGTAGATAGAGGCATTGGTATTATTTTTGAGTTCTCCAAATCTTTCAATTAAAATGAAAGGAAGTATATGAGGAATTATAAATGTTTTTTCATGCTTTCTAACCACATTGTAAAAAATAAATGCTCATGGTTCATAGATCACGTGTGGGAGCCAAGTACCATAATTGAAGACAAGATCATGAATGATGGAAAAATGGAGATAGTCTATACAAGAAGCTTGATTCTAGATATGGGTGAGCTAATCAAGTATTTTATTTATGTCCAAATTTTTTTAACTAAGCTTGTTATGGTGTTTTAGGTATCAATTTACAATTAAGTTGAAGGATTCATGAAGAAAGGGACACTACAAATTCTTAGCATCAAGAAGGCAAGATAGTTAGTCATAATTTTATGTGAATATGAGATATGAAAAGACTTCTATATCATGAGACTTGAAGGAATCAACAAAACATGGATCTTAATTGGTGTGCATTTTATGGGAGAGTTTTCATCTCAAGGAAGAGGGGGTAAGAAATTATGATTTCATTCTTGTTGATGATATTTTGATCTCCAAAAAGACTTGGATGTATGAAGGAGCAATCAAGAAGGAAAATTAGATGTATACCACTTTATGCAAATATTTTTATATCATGTACCTAAGTGTAAATATACATAATGCTAGGGAACTCCAAAAGAATATGGTAAAAGGAACAAGTTATGGGTTTCAAGTTAGAGTGATTGATTATTTTACATACCAAGGGCTAGAAAAGGTTTAATTATTTAAATTCATTAGGGAAGAAAAAGTTTTCTTTCAAATTCATGATGAAACAGGTGGATTAGAGGAGGATCTAAATTTTTATAGTTTGAGAATTCCCAACCATAGTAATTTTGTTGAGAAGGGTTTTTAGTTTATGAAACCATGATAGGATTATTGTTAAAGGGTTTTTAACTTGGATATCCTCTTACTAATTTGACCAAAGAGGCAAAGGTTGAGTGGATAGAACTAGCATAAGCCACTTTTGGAAGATTAAAGGAGGTAATAAGCTCATGTTAAGTTATTGTTATTTAATATTTATCACTTCATTTTGTTGTGAAGTATGATCATTTAAGAGAACTTAGAATGGTATTAGTTCAAAAGAGGCATCCCTTAACTTTTGAAATTTTAAAGTTAGAAGAATCAGACAAAGAAAGTTAGACCATCATACATGTTGTGCTTGAGATATGATAATGTTTAGCTTGTGAAAGATGTGGGGGGAAGACATCTCATAATAATTTGAAGCTGTGGGTGATTAAGCTCCAATATTATAATTTTGATATAGAGTACAATAAATGGAAAAAGAATGAAGTAATTGATGCTCTTCCTAGGATGCTTACTCTATATTATTCTTCTATTATTTATACCCATTGGAATGTATTCATCATGGAGGAATATGTTAAAAAAACATTTGAAACTAACCTCCTTGATTGGAATATGAGGGAAAGAATATTTGTATTGATGATTGTAGTGGATTTTGTGGATTGGCATACACATGGCTATCTTTTTAACACTACAAGATTGAGTGACAATGAGATACTAGTAGTTTATGATAGTAGAAGCAGTTCCAAGATAGTTATAGATTTAAATTTAAGTTTTAACAATATTTTCATCATTTGTATCATCTAATTGACATGGATTAATTTGCATCATTTTTTGGGTACCATGATGAGTTATATTGAGAATCATGCTTTCTTGTTTAACAAATTAATTTTACTATTTTGCAAGATCATGATAGATAATGGGATTATAGATGTTGATTGTGATGAGATTATTTGGAATGATATATTCTATGTTACTAAATCTAGTCATTATAGGTATTATAATTTGTCTCTTAAGGATAAATTTTTATTTAGGTTATAGGAAAGGAGAGTACAAACTTAGCATGATGGTATTCTAGTTTTAATTAGAGTGGTGCAACAGACACATGATGGGAAGATATTGAGAATTTCTTGGGATATTGGTAATTTTTAGAGTAGAGAAGTTGTCCAAAATATGTTTTCATGACTTGTTCTAAACTAGAGATGGAAAAGTATAAAAATGTAATGATTTGTGGATTTCCTAATGGTTTGCAGTTATAAAGTTATGAGTCGTGCACATATCTTTGCTATTTATCTATATGAGGACAATTTGGTTATCAAATAGGTAATCAAATTATATAAATTGTGCTAGTATGTTATGAATTTTAGAAATAGTACATCTTGTAGTGCACTTTGGAAAAATTTGGATCACTTGATAGGGATAGGGGCTAAATTGCATGGCCATTACAATTGGATTCAACACAGAGGCATAATTAATTTTGAGCATCATGGATTTAAATTGCTTGAGGACTAAAATTTTTGGAAAGGGAGTATTTTTTATGTCTCCTTTTAAATTAATTTGATGTTGTGAAAAAATTGGCCAATACTAATATTTCTTCAACACTATTCAAAAGTACTATTATTGAGTTACTATTCACATGAACTATTCATGAATCAATATTCATGGTGATGTGATAAGTGGTGTAGGTGATGATGCAATAATGAGGTGGCTTGTGAATCAGGTGGCATGACCCATAAGGTTCCTCATATGGGGTTAAGGTACATGTGCTTGGATTGGGGAATACCAATACACTAAGGGGATAAGTCAATATACTTTATTGACCATATGGGTTTGTCCTTGTAGGAAAAAGAATAATGGAAAAGTATGGCACATTTCTTTATGGAATTCATAATGTGGGTGTGTGGAGAAGTCAAAAAAGAGGTTGAGACCCTCTTAGAAGTATGTGGTCACATGAGTGAATGATTTCAAGTTTCCATCATTGTTTCTCTTTCACATGGGAGAGATAGACACAATTATGAAGGCATGGGATAAGGAAATTATTTTGTTATCAAAAGTAAATATTTACTTTTGAGTCTTACACATGTGACAAGCTTTTCATGATTGGTAATTTTCCCTCCTATGAGGAATATGGCACCTCATTTCTCTCTCTTAATTTTCCCTCTATTTCTCCCTCTTCTTTGTAAAATGATATATAAAAATACTCCTCCCTTGTAATTCATTTTTGTCATTACAACTAATTTATCTATATGCTTGATTCACTTGTGCCTCAACTACAATATTTAAGGATGAAATCCCTTAGGTCTTTTATGATCAGTGGATGAAACACATTGGTTGATGAGTTAGAGGATGGAAATTATTTAGTTATTTAGGTTGATCTCATTCAGAGGTTTCAATAGAGCTTCAAAAGATGCAGTTATAGTATGGTATTATTGTAGTTCATAATAGTAGATTAGTGTGTTGATTACAAATTTATTAGGTGGAGTTTTATTGTCTTACAATAATTTTAAGTGAGAATGGAAGATTAATGTAATGATTGTTATTAAATAATATTTTTTCCCTTACTTCCAATTTTAATCTACACACCCATCTCTTAAAAACATTTACCTAAGTTTTGCCTCCTCTTTTGCACCCTCCTCTAGTCATTTTTTGCCTTCATTAGACCTTCCCTAGCCTAAAATCCTTTTTGATACTTTATGTTACATTTTCAAACCCATATACCTTTTACTATAATTGATAAACTTATTTAGGGTCTAGGTTGACCCCTAACTAACCTAGACTAAGACCCACTTTGTTTTTGTCAATAATGATACAAGATCGATTAGGTTGACCTTGTCAACCTAAAATTTTAGAAATGATTAGTGCTATATCTACCAATATAAACACATCCATTTCATCATTTATTTGAGAATAATAGAAAAATAAGAGATATATATTGTGCATATGCTTATCCAATATTATACTTGAGGAACATAGATTAGGGTTTCATACTTTCTTTAGAGATATGGATCTTGTCTTATGGAGAAGTATTTTAGATACATTGATAGGTTGTGTAGCTTAGAGTTGATTTATCTTTATCATCCTTGCATACCACAAAAACCTATTTCAAAGAACCTTGTCCAATAGAGATATCGATTCTTGGTGGGTTTATCTTCAAATGTAAGTATTTCTAACTTTATTCATCCTTTATTAGATTAGATAGATATGCATTTGTACTTCTCACCCATGCATTAGGATTATGTATAGATTAATGTGAGTATATGTATTCTATGCATGTTTAATCTTTATGTTTATTATCCCCACTTTGTGATAAAATATTTGGTGAGCACTAGATTAGGCTTTACTTTACTTGTTATTAGTTTAGTGAATATTAAAACATAAGACCTAGTTAGGATTATTATAGAGTTTTTCTTGACTAGAGGCTTTGGAACCCTCCCTAGTGATTTTTTTATGGTAAGAGATCCCTTGGATAGGTATAATAGATCAATATTGGTAATGACCTTGAATATCTAATGTGTCCCCAACCAGAAGTGTAAGTAGGATTTATCTTCTCCAAGAGAGGATTGATTTATAGATCAGTTGCATTTCACATTGCATATATTCTTGTGAACCTGACATAAATATAACCCTTGCAAGTTTTCTTTCATGATATAATTTTTATCATTTTATTCTATTTTTCATATTTGTATTACTGTATCAAATCAGCTGATTTAGTTCTAACTTTATGTGTGTAGGTTTAACACAAAGTCAGTTCAAAATGACTTTGTTCTATTTGTACAAGTCTTCATCAGTTATAGGTTACTAGATGAAATAGGTTGACACAATACTCTTCTTCAGTTACAATATTAACATACAATGTTGAATGGGTTGAATTTATCTATTAATTCTTTCTTCCATCATAAATTTCAACAAACATTATCTAATAAGTAGACCATGTTCCTTATTCTTCTTTAGCATATAATGCTCTATAGAACTTGGGGGAGCCAATAAACCTAGTTTGTAAAATTTAAAAGAAAAAACTAAGTCATTTTTAGCATAAAATTTTCAATTTTAATAATCTTAAAGCCAACCAAGGTTCCTTTAATTCCTCTCTTTACCATTTTATTATTTGTTTTAGTTCTATTTTTTCATAAGTTAGCAGTCTTTAAAAATACAACCCAACATTTAACTAGGTCGACCTGGTCGACCTAGTTATATAGTTTGTCTTCTATCTAAGAGACATAATCAACCTATTCAACTCTATTATTAAAGAATTTAGTTCTACAAAAGAGAATCAACCTAGTCGACTCTATTCTGTATTGTTTGCATATAGTGTCACTTGAACCAAATCTATAATATTCTCAATCAAGGAATTAACAACTATTTGTTATTAATTAATTCACATTTATTTTTCAGCTATTTACATGCTTAGAATAACACACATAATATAAATAGGTGGTTTAAAAATTACCATTTTAGTTACACTATTTTACTCTTTTTCACACATTTCTAAATCACATAACATTCAAAATACATTTAAACACTTGTCTTCCCAAGGCCTACCTACTTGAATTTCATCACCTAGGGGGAAGCTGACTTGGTTTTCTATCCAAGTATAAATATATGATTAATGGTATATATTGGAAAAACACCTAAAACCCTTATAATTTTGGGATTTTGAATTGAGGGGGTAGGCCCCAATACCAATATAGTACCATTGAAAACATAGATCCTTTTCAACTGAAACATCTTGAAACCATCCATAGATTTCCTTTCTAGTTCCCTATTTCATCTAACTCTCCTATCACATTTAAATAAAAACTTTATAATAATATAATAACACTTAGGGTGACTAATTAGTTAGAATTTACTTTTTAGTTGATTTTTTTCTCTCTAATAATTACATGTTGTATTTCAAAAAACTTGCATTGGCCAACATTGGTGCAAGGTTTTGTGTTGTGTGCCCTAATTGGATCAATCAAATTGATCCAATTATTTGTGTGTTTTCTTTCATTATTACTTCACTTATATTACAAAATACTATTTCTTATAATTCACCCATTCAATTCTCTATGTAGTAACACATAGTTAACCTATACGATTGTTTATCCTTATCATCTTGTTTTACCTACCTGTTTATAACATAGAGTTGACCTGAATGACTCTATATTATTTTCTACCTATTGGGTTATAGAATAGAGTTGACCTACATGAATTTTTATCCTATTTGTTTAATTTATCTCTACATCATATTCATCCTTCTTAACCTTTCTCTCGCATCATGAAATTCCTATTTGAGGAAAACATCAAACTAAACTCAATAGATATGATGAGCTTTACCAATCCCAATAAGTTTTCCCAAAAACATATTGTGGTTCCTACTCTAAATGAAAGTAATGTGCATGTATCTACTTGAACTAAAAATTATGGGACTCCTCCTCATTCCTCTTTATTTCTCAACTCTCTATTTTCCTTAGAATATTAGCCTAAATTAGAGTATACTTCATAAATGCTTTTCTTCATCAATGAATTTTCTCAACATGGAGGAAAAGATCCTTATACTATTTATCACCTTATAATAAGTGGTAAAGAAGAAAAATCCCATTTAAATTCCCCTACATTCTCACATGGATTTTGGGTTAATGACTTCTTTTCCTCCTAACCTCTTCCTTCTCTTTTGACTCCTTCTCCATTGGTGACTCCTTCATGTCCCACAAATTCCACTCCTATTCATTATCCTGTGTATCCCATGTATGATGGCCCTCATGAGCATGATACTTTAGGCATGCCTAAATTTTTTATCAATAAAACTCAATGAGAGGCATTTTTTTACCTTTCTCTAAAGATCGATAAGGCCTTCACTACAGTTAGAGTCTAGTTTCATAGATATTTATCAAATGCCATGGATAATGTTTATAGACAAATTTACTAGTATTTGTGAACACAACATGGTGTTTCTTCACTTTATTTTTCATTTTGTATTAGACATGTTATCCAAGTTTATATTTATATATTTTACATCATTTGACACTATGTCAAATTTTTATTGATATTATATGGTTATTTATATCACACGTTCTATGTTATCTATGGTGTCATTTTCATTCATTATGATCTGTTATGGATTATTTTCATGAACATGATTTTTATCTTTATGAGTTCATTTTACATAAATGTCTTGCTCTTTTCTCAAAACTATTTTCAACCTTATCTATATAACATGGATAATCATTATTGTGACTTAGTTATACAAACTTGTTCCCCTAGTCCTCCTTCTTTACCATATGATTAGTTATAAAACAAGTCATCTCATTATAATCTCATTTTACTGATCCATCTTATATCTCCTTTTATTCCCATTATTTAATTTTCAAAACTAAGCATACACATGGTTGAAACTTAAGATAACATGTTGGTTCATAGGTATGCCTTAGTGTTTTAGTCAGTCATGTCATTAAATACTTAGCTTATTTTAAGCCAATGTCTATAGATAATTTATGTGTATCATTGTCATGATTGTTTATTCTAAGTTAGTATGGAGGAGAAATCTTAAAATCCTCAAAAATTTAAAATCCAAATCATTTTAACAAAATACAATGATACAAAAGGCAACATCAAAAATTCCAAAAGTCAAAATCACACTAAAATACATGATTCAAATAACATCTCCTTTTTCTAATCGAAGCTCAAACTCCATATTTGGAATCACAATAGATCCTAGGTCCATTGGGGTATGATAAGCTAGTATATTGGAAAAGGATAATAAAAAAATATTTTAGTGATACCTAATTTCTCACATAAATACCTAATAGTCATAGTAGACCAACAACTCTATAAGAGGTCTAGAGGAATGGGGAACACGTTGTGGGAAGATAGGTCCATTTTAATTTTTATTATTCAAATAACCAACATGATTTTATCTTTATAAATTTTTTTTCTTACTTTGAATGGGTATCCTTTGTATATTGATGGTCACTAGTCGCTTAGTATCTTTATGTGTCTTTGGTGTGTCTAAATTTCCTAAGGTCTTCTCATAGATGCCTACGTTATGATTTTTACATTCCCTCATTAATTTCCCATAATGATAATATTTCATCTTGATAAATATTATTTTGTTCACTAATCACTCCCCCTAGGGATTCCATTTGTGAGTTATAATGTAAGACCTTGGATAAGACCAGGCCTTCCTCACAAATTACCAAATCACCATTCCAAACATCCCCTTTAACATATTTTTCCCAATTTTTCTACCTCATTGGTTTTCCCTTTGTGATTTTTAGTGTAATACCAAAGTAGGACCTACCCTTCCTCACAAAATTTTCCAATTCCCAAGTCACAATGAAATTACATGTGTCAAATCTGAGATAATTCATGATTCATCATAAGTTACATGTCATTGACTTGATTCCCATCTTGATATAGTATGTTTTATGCTTACTTCATTGATATTTTATTTTTATATTCTTATTTTATGATTGAATGTAAGAATACAAACATTTTTCTTAAGTTTTTCATACTTCCTAGCTTGAATTAGTGTTATCAATTTAAGTTCATTTTTACAATTTTGTTTCTATCAAACTTCAAAATGTGATTTAGTATGATTTATTGATTTAATTGTTTTATTTTTATACCATTTGGTATTTCATGTTTCCTCTATTTTATTACATTATTTTCATACTTCCCAATAAGATATAATGTGATTTTACTTGTTTTAATTTGGCACAAATCTTTTTCATGGTTTAAAAATAGTTTGGTATCATTTTTACTAGCTTTGTTTTTTTATTCAGGGTAAAGGGTAGGGTTTTTTTGAAATAATGACCCATAACCTAGAAGAGAAACAAAAATTTGAGGCCACACCACATTATAAAATTACTAAAAAAATGACACCAAATAATAATTAAAGCACAATGAGAAAATGGCCTCAAATGCCAAGATTTTCAACAATAGTTACTACTTAATACAAAAAAAAGACACCAACTAGGAATCTCTCAAGATATTTTCTTTGTTATATCTAAGAGATACTGTGAAGGGTTTAAAACCCTATTTACCTTTTCTTTTTTTTCTATGTCTCATAGTTTTCCATTATCCTTCCTCTTCGGTATTTGGCAATATGGGGATGGAGATGTCTAAAAAATTCATTTGATTCTATGTTTGTGCTAAGTCAAACACTCCTTGAATTTATAAAAGATAATGAGCTATTGGATCTAATCTAAACTCTACATTTCCATTATTCTTTTCATGTAAAACAATATCCCCCTCCTTCATTATTACTTCACAACATATTGTTTCAATGTGATGATTCTACTCCTCTTCTTTCAAATGGATCTCTAATTCTTATCCCTCGTTATCACTTCCACTATCCTCTATATCTAGGACCATATTATTTTCAATTTATGAATTTTTACACCATGATACCAACTTTTTAAATTTTAAATTTGGGTATTCATTCACAAAATGCCCTATTTTGAAACGTCTTCTACACCTAAAAGGGATACCTTCAAAATCAAGAGATTGCATCCATTTTTTCTCCCCCACCTAAAATTCTAATTGGGAAGGTAAATATTTAAAAAAAATCTACATAAACCAAAATACAAGTGTTATCCAAATTTTTTACCCTTGTTTTAAAATTTCTTTTGGCTAAGTTTAACATCTCTTGTCTATTTTCAATTCAATTATGAAATACTCATGAAAGAAGCTGGTTGTTTTCCCTTCTTTGGAGTCTTTATTTCAACCTTGTTCAAGTGTTTTACCCCTTTTTGCCTAAGTTTTATCTCTTTTGGAAAGGAATATTTCTCTTCTTTTTTTCTTTTCCCTTCAAGGTTTGCCCTTCAAAAACGTTTTGAAGGGTCTCTCTCTCTTCAGATTGCCCTTTAGAAATTTTTTGAAGGGTCTTTTCTCTCTTCTTCCAAGTTCTCTTTAAAAGAGTTCTAAAGGGCCAATTTTCCTTAAAGTGCCCTTCAAATTTTTTTGAAGGGTCACTTTATTATTCCAAGTGCCTTCAAAAAAATTTTGAAGGGCCACTTTGCCTTAAAGTGCCCTTCAAATTTTTTTGAAGGGTCACTTTCTTATTTCAAGTACTCTTTGGAAAAGTTTCGAAGGGCCAATTTGCCTTAAATTTCTCTTCAATTTTTTTTGAAGGATCACTATCTTCTTCTAGTTTCCCTTCAGAAACATTCTAAAGGGCCACTTTTCCTTAAAGTGACCTTCAAATTTTTTTGAAGGGTCACTTTCTTCTTCCAAGTACCCTTCAAAAAAGTTTTGAAGGGACACTTTGTCTTAAAGTACCCTTCAAATTTTTTTGAATGGTCACTTTATTCTTATAAATGCCCTTCAAAAAAGTTTTGAAAGGTCACTTTGCCTTAAAGTACCCTTCAAAACTTTTTGAAGTGCCACTTTGCCCCTGAGTTGCCCTTTGAAAAAGTTTTGAAGGGTCACTTCCTTCTGAAAGTGCCCTTCAAAATAAAAATGAAGGGCCAATCCATGACCTTTGAAAACAATCCAAAGGAATTATTGCAAAATTTTGATCCAAAACAATCCTTCCAATAAGATAAAGACAAAAGGCTTGAAAAAAGACATGGGAATTCTTTCAGGGAAATTGTCCAAAGGAATTCCTTCAGACAATTTGCCCATGAAAAATCACAAAAGGACACCTGAAGGAAATATGCAAAAAAAAGTGGTTGAATTTTTTTTTGAAGGAATTCCTTCAAACAAATTGTTTAAAGGAATTCATTCAAAAAAATTATTTGAAGGAATTCTTTTGAGATAAATGTCTGATGGAGAGTGCCCTTGTGAATAGATCTTTCAAAAAGGATGAAAGAAATATTCTCAAAGGAATTGTGACAATGAAGTGATGAGCTGATGGATGTCAAAATCAGCATAATGGACTAGCCATTGGTGTTCAGATAAGAATAATTCTAGGCATCTAAGGTCTTGCATTATCCATCTAAATAAGTATACTAGAGGGCTATTCCACCATTGATCAACTAAGATCCATGCCATTTCATGATAACCAATTAGAGAAGAAGGACAAAGCCAAACATAATGCAATAGGACAAATCTACAATAGGTATGCAGCCATTTTTGATGCCGTGACTTATCCAAGAATATCATTTTTATATTGGCATAAATTTTAGAGAGTAGGCTAGATGCATAACAACTCATGATGATATGGATCAATCAAATGGCCCAAGCAAGCATCTTTTGTGAAAATAGTTATAGCTAAAGACATTGACAGGAACAAATAGATTCCTCTCCTTGGTGAAAAAGGTTTTCCCTCTCTCTCTTCCTTATAGCTATTTATATAGCCCCTTGGCTAGTGTAAAAGAGACTAAACAATGTATGGAAAATCCTTATTAGAATGATATCACTTTCTACCTTTAAGCATTAGCATAAGTATTTTCTTTCAAATTTTTAGATAATTTTCTAAGTTTGCAAGAGGTGTATAGTGGTAATATGTGATGATTTTCCATCCTTCTAACCCTTTATCATTCATACCTGAATAAGAGTTCTTGGTCTAACTAGTCACATAGTGTGTACCCAAGTGTATTGAATTTTTGCATGTGTATTACTATCTTGAATGTGCAAAGTTTGCCTTTCAGCTCATTTACCTTGTGTTATCTTGCACATCTCACCTATGTGTTGAAATACTATTGTTAGAGTCTTTATATCTTGGGAATGGTTTGTGATTTTGCAATATTATGCACTAGAATCTGGCATTCATGTGGAAAAATAGTTTTGGTGTATCACCACTCTTAAAATAAAATTTCCTTTTCCACAATTTCTAACTTTTTTCCTTTTAAACAAGCTAGTTTAGTAGAGATTGTCTTGAAAATACATATACAGGGAGCTATCCCTTTCAATCCATACGTTCATTTCCTCCATAGGTATACCCATAGACCTAGAAATGTTCCAATATTGCCCAAATCTGGGAGAGGACTGAACACTCTCTTTCAAGGTGCAAGATTTGGAGACAAAAACAAGCATATGTGGAATGTCCCTTAATATTAGTCAATTTTTCAATGGACCAAAAATTTATTATTGTATTTCCAATAGCTAAAATCACAAACTCATCCCAAAATTGGTAAGGAAGATTTGATATCCTAATCCAAATCAATTTGAAACTAAAAATTTTAGTCTGGGTATTAAAATATGGATGCTAAGGTTTTACCAATAGAGTGTGTTTATCTCATTCCCAAAAAATATCTTTAAATACACCTTATTTATTTACTATAAAATTAAAAATTAAAAAACCCTATAACATGGATGAATATGAATTTTACCTTCCACCCTAGATTACCATCTGGTTGAGATCCACTCATGTAAATCTGGTAGAGTCAACCATAACCCTTCAAACTTATAAATCAATCCCTACATATAAATCCATTATTATATTTCATTAATAAACTTCATTCCCTATTTATACAATAGAACAAGGGTATCTTTTGCTGGAATTACATGAGAACTTTTTCATCCTCCCATAGCCTCAATAAAAGATCTTCCAGCTGATACCTATCCTATTTTCTAGTTTCTAGGATTATAATATGCCTTTACCTCTAATATAATTGGATCATCCCTCCCATATTTCCATTTTCCTATTGTCATCATATTATTATCTAAACCCTAAACATTCCATGAATTTCCCTATCTTGTGCATTCTCAGGTTTGCCCAATTGCTTCAAATCTAGTTTTGCCATCTATTTTCCCCAAATCAATGATAAAACTTCCTGGACTTTGAAAAAATATCTAGTTGACATCATTTCATATAATATTAATCACATAAAAAATAGGAGTGGTAAATTTCTTCTCCCTTGACTCCACTAATAAAACTTTCCACTAATGCAGGTTTACAAAAGAAACAACTAGAATATTCACTTGTATATGCCTAGATGACTCAAAAATTATGGGAAAGATCATTGTCAATGTGCCAAAAGTCACCACTAATCCATCTCCAAGAGCTAAAACATCTCCATCACCATCACCATCACTCATGGATAGGTTTGTCGAGTTATCACCATCACTCGTGAGGTTTGCTTAATTTTTCTTAAATTATACTATTATTTATTAGTCATCTTTAGTTTATTATACTTAGCCATCTTTTGTTATTACACATTTCCCATTGTGATATAGTGTATAACACTTTTTTTTGATTAATTATACTTATCCAAGTCATTTTTTCCTTTTTATTTTTAACCATTCATGTGTATCACATAATGCTCTAAAAGAAAACACTCCACATATATTTCCCATAGCAATACAACAAAAGCAAAATACATGTGCTTGAAACAAATATATCCATACATCAACATCCACAACTAAATACAACACATGAGATAAAAATACAACTATCAAAATCAATATGTGTGTGTGTGCATGTGCACACATGTGTAGCAATGTGTATGTATATATGTATATATCATATGTTCTATATAATATAAGGTATAAAATACATAGCTCTAGCTCTATGGTTGGGATCCATCATGCCTATCTTATGGCCTAGCCACATTTCCCATAGGTGTTTGGGATTATCTCCTCTACATGGTATGTTATAATGAGGTAGTCTAGGATATCAATCTTGCTACCTATCCCTATAGGTTGGCTATCTTATACTATACCTATCCAAACTGTACTGTGGTAGCCATATTCATTGCTTTCTCTTAAGATAATGCCTACCAAGCCTATACCTCTCTTTATCCCTCCCCTATCAATGGTTTTAATCCATCCCCTTATGTTTATAACCACCTCTAAGCCTCCCCCACCAATCTAAACCAACTTTATTAGGATAGGGTGGATGGTACAATAGGATTATCTATCATGGTGGGGTCACATGGTGCCAACACCCCATCTAAAATGTTATGGTGTGCAACCATCACCAAAGATCCCCATCTAACCTCATTTATCATTAGTTATAAAAAAATAAAATTGGATAGATATTATCTCACATATATATCTAAAAATTTATCTATCTAATATAATCACATGCAACTAGTATTCTATATCAAAGCTTAAAATTATAACATTTCTCACCAGTCTGAGTGTCACCAACCACCATCTCTCCATTTTATCATCCCCTAAGAATCTCATCTATAGAGCATGTCAAAAATACTGAAAATATACTATTTATTATCATGACCCTCTCCTTATAGGTGCTTTTATCGACCAGCTCTATCCTAGACCAATTATTGGGTCCTCATGTGTTGTTACCCTCTCTTGTGCCTACTCTCACCAGTGGTCCCTCTATCTATAGTGTGGCTAAGGTGGTCACTACTACTCCTATTTTAGTGTCTTCTATGGTTACTTTTTCATACCTAAATTGACATCCATTCCCTCTCCTCCTCTATCCACCTATTATAATGCTTGATCAGTCCATTGTCTCACATATTGTGGCCTAATCTTTTACAGGCAGTTATGAGTGCTTAACTTATTAAGGTTCATTCATAAATACTAGACCCTAAATAAAAAAAAATATTCCATGTATTTTTAATCCATAAAGAGACTTAAACTTCCATAGGATCTTTGTCCGTGAGCATGCATGTGGTGGAGTGGGTGAGCATTTGAAAATGATCCTTGAATTGTTTATGTGTATGCTAACTAGCTCGCGCAAGGCTTGAAGTCACTTTGATAAAAAAATTCACCTCTTATAACTTTAAACCTTATTAAAAAAATTTAAACATCCTTATACACCTCACATTGGCCATTTAACTTGTCATAATAGCTCGAAGGAACCTTAAAATGGTAGTAGGGTTTGTGTGCAGGCCTATATGCTTAACTATGTTGGCTAATCCCAAATGATATTGATTTTTGGTCTAGGTAGTATACCTATGAAATAGTTTTAATAAACCTTAAACATATAACTTAATATATCAAAACCTTTTTTGGGTCACAAATAGTTTTTAGGCCCTATATAGCATGGATTCATCATTTAACTCACTAAACAGTTGTGACATATAAGCCCTGGTCTGAGATAAAAAATTGGTTATACCCACTATTTTTATATCCTAAATAAACATATGAGTTCTTTTAAGGGGTCCTGATTACCAATCATAGTAATTTTTAAGACTTATCCATGCTTAAAGAGGTCTCAAATCACCATTTTTAGCTCAAATTGGCTTCAAACTACCTATTAGTATGCACTCAAGCATACAAATTTTGAGTATGGCCTTAAAAATTATATCTTGAGGTATTTAGGACCATTGGGATGCTCAATTTATTTTCTTCCAACACTCATTTATTTTCATACTTTTCCTTTCACTCAGACTTAGGTCTCATGTCTGCCTATGCTTGCATGGTTCTAAGCCTATTTAGGTGTTACCCTGCCTTCTCAGTGGTATTGGCCATCAAGTTTGCATTATAAATAGTATTAACCTTTCCATATCTTGTATAAACCTTGAATTTTAGCTTAGTAAATATGAATACACTAATATATACTAGTAATGTTACATGTATCCTCTTGTCAACATGACTGTTTATAGGAACTTGGTTACCAAGCCTGTGTAAGAAGAAGGTTGTCTATATAATATATCAAACTCCTATGTGAGTATCTCATATCACCATTTAATTCTTTGAGATTAACATTAAATGATACTTTACTAACTCTTATACCTTGAATAATTTACATAGTATTTCTTAGCACCTTGCTACAATAAGCCTAAAGGGTTGGTTTTAGGCACATATTTGCATTCTCAATTCACCATATGACCATATGGGCCCAAAATCTTGTGGTTTCACTACTTATGATGGTTTCAAGGGAAGTATGGAGGTTTATGGTATGGTTTTGTCTTGGAAGGAATGCTATATGAATGGAGGAAGGTGGTGGTGGAGAGATATATGGAGTGTTTTGTATGAAAATAGGGGTAACATAGTGAAAAAGGTAGTGATGACATAGTGAAACAATAGGAGCATGAAAATGATCTGAAATGGAGACTAATGACCCTACCTATACAAACCATATGGATATTGGAGGTTCTTAGACATAGACCTCAGCAACCATGATACTTTGAAGGAATAAACACAACATAAATAGCCCTAAATTGAAACCTTAGAAACTTAAAAAACCTTAACTTTCTCAAAAAGACTTTAAACTT
This sequence comes from Torreya grandis, assembly GCA_037957365.1. Classification (NCBI taxonomy): domain Eukaryota; kingdom Viridiplantae; phylum Streptophyta; class Pinopsida; order Cupressales; family Taxaceae; genus Torreya; species Torreya grandis. The sequence continues at coordinate 67,911 of JARHVA010008243.1, read as the reverse complement.
TGCTAAATAGGGACTTTGGGGGCTTGTAAGTGAGAAAGGATAGTTTCTAAACCTGTGAGGCTACCATGAAAACTAGGAAGGTTGCCTTAAAGGCTATGATGACTATCCATCATGATTCCAATATCCTATTACATGTTTTCAAGTTGTATACAAGGATTTGCAAGTACCATTGAGTCATATATGTATTTCATTATATAGTAGTTCTAAAGTATACATAAGCTTTTCTTCCTTAATACATTATGAGGTGGTAAAGGACCATTGGGTATCTAGTCTAATAAAGGAGGCATTGGAAGCCTTGAATACTTTTGTAACTCTTTAACCTAGTCTATAACCTCTGATGAAGCAATCAAACCTCTAAACTTTGCACAAGCTTGTTTACAAATCACACAAAAGAGCCAGTCATGAAGATCTACTAGCCATGTGAGATAACATGTGTGAATCAACTGATGAAAATTTTATGGGACAATTATTCAAGACTTGAGGGAACAACATTAGTGATTAGTTTAAGTAGACTGATCAAAAATCCTTGAAAATCATCCAATCTAAATTGGCTTGTGTAGATGAGAGGGGCATAGGGATTCCTCAACTTCTTAATTAATGTTCATAAAGATTAAGAGACCAATCCCTAGACAAATTCCCATGGGTGGAAGTTTCTTGATTCTACTTTCTCTAGTTATGATCTTGGTCCCCCACTCTCTCTTCTCTATATGGTATGATCATAAACCTAAGGAGCTCTTTAATCCTGCTAATGAGCTCAAGGGAGAGATGAAACAATTTTGAGATCCTAAGAAATTAAAAAACACTACTATCTTCACCATTTGACATCTCTAAACTCCCTCTACAAAATCATGACTCCATCTAGGTTGGTCTATATAGTACAAATCCATACTACTAAAGAAACCTTTATAACCTACCATTTTATTTGTAATTATTCTTGTTTTAGACTTAAAACATTGTTATCAGGTGTTTTGGATGTAAAATAGAGGCCATATAACACTTTGAACTTGGTGGTATGAATTGAGGGAGTTGAAGAGTCATAATTCATCATGTGTGGGGCCCATTTGGGAGGAATTGGCATTGACCATGGTGCCAGTGGATTCAATGAGGCATGAAACAATATAGTGATGGCTTGATGAGGTGTATGAGGTCTATTATAGGCATTTGGGGTGACTTAGTAGTATATTAAGGCCAAATTGGGTCTCATTATGACAAAAAATCATCATCTTTGCATACATATACGACCTTAAAAGGATATATCAATTGAATTATCATGTTAAAACATATAAAAGACTCATATGACCTATGAGAAGCCTCAAATGCACCTTAAGACATATTCCATGATGTTCCTTAAAATCTTGAAAGTGATCATACCTCATGTTATTAGGCATAACTAATGTGATTGTAATCCTTTTTCAAATTTCCTCCTTACTTCACCTTCACTATGGAATATTTCACATTTTGGGGGCTCATCAACATGATAAAATACCATTTAATCATGTTTTACCATCATAATAACACTTGAATCAAGTTTTAAAAGAGGTAAAAAGTCACATAAGGATTGACAAGGTAGAGTTATAGCATGATAGGACCATAGACTATTTAAACTAACCTCACAAATTCATGAGATGAATGAAAACCATGGTACTAAAGATAGACCATGACTCAAGGCATTAGTTTTAACCCTTTATAGGTCTATGGATAGAAAGTGGTTGACATTTATGGTGACTCAGCTAGCTTGAATAACTTGCTAATCAAAAAACTCAAAAAATATTTGAACCTACTCTTGATGGCTTAACAAATGGGACTTGACTGCTCATGAACTCTGCCTTATACCTTGCTTCACCTTGAAAAAATGAGACACAACAAAGAAACAAAGAATAAAAATAAAACAAAACACACAAAAACTAACAATAAGATCAAGAAACAAAAACTAAACACATATGCAAGAACACTTGGAGGTAGAAGATAAACACAAACTACCTATGTACAAGAAGGACATGATGAAAATAATAGAAAAAATTTAGGAACCTAACATTAACACAGATGGGAAGTTCCTCACCATTAAATATAGAAAGCTAAAAGGCATTAATTTATTTTTATTAGGTGATGATGTAAGGTTCACTCCAAAGTCTATCAAATTTAGATTGTTTTCTTGGATTTACATAGTCCTCATCCCACTTCTGGACTACATCTTCCTATTGGAATGTCTTAGATGAATCCCTTTTGTCAAATGAATTCTTGAATTGATGTTAATTATACCACATGGAATTCATGACATTGTCTCTTATCTCCTCTAACTATCTTAGTTCATTCATTCTCACTTGCATAACATCATCTTTTAGGAGCTCAAGTTGGTGGGCAAGCTCTAAGGTAGGCAGTTCAAGGTAAATGGGTAATATTGCCACTCTACCATAGACAAGGAGGTGTGGAGAGTGTCCAATAGACTTTTTAGGTATCACTATAGCTATCAATGAGGTATTTATTAATCTTGTGTGCCACTCTCTTTGGTTTTCCTCCATGGTTTTCCTGATGATCTTTATCAAATTCTTATTTATGGACTTTGTTAGTCCATTGCCTTATGGGTAATAATTAGAGGATGCCTTGAGGTAGATTCCATGTTTCATCTCACATAACTTAGTAATTCTTAAGGGAAAGGCATTTTAAGAGATTATTGTTAAAGGAAAACCAAATCTAATCATAAAATTTTCATAAAAATCTAAAACATAATTCTCATTGGCCTCCTTAAGTGCAGTTGCTTCCACCCACCATGTGAAGTAGTCAATCACTGTGATGACCCACTTATGTCAAGTAATGTAAGGGGTATGGATCATTCCTATTAATCTTATGTGAAGGTTTGCTTAACTTGGATTGGTTATAAATGAAGGTCAGCTAAATTTTACTTGCTAGTAAACATGGCACACTTTGAGCACTTCTTCACCCAACTATGTGAATATCTAAACAATGTAGGCCAAAATTATCCAACCCTGATGATTTTGTAGGATGTAGTCTTGCCACACTATGCCCATAGTAGGACCATCATGAAATTTCTCAAGCAACTTGTCAACATGTCCTGATTCAACACATTTCAAAAGCATGCCTCTTATGTATTTCTTAAAGATAACTCCATCTATAAAGAAATAGGGTATTGTATTTAATATAATGTTTATCCTTTTGGCATATACAATCCCATATAAAATGGGCCTATTTTAAGGAATCTGACCACATCATTGGTCTAGCTATGAGGAGGGTTTCATATAGCTACATATTGGCTTCCATGAACTACCAACACTTGGTCTTTACCTTCCTTTACTTATGCTATAATATTCTCACACAAAACTCTACCTATAATTATCTTTGTCACTCTCACTTCAATTTCATATTCCATACATTTTATTACCCACCTATCTCTCTTCTCACTTAGATCTCTATTGAGTATGAATTCTTTGATGCTTGGGTGTACCACCATGACTATGACTTTGTTGTTTAACACCATGTGCCTAAAATTATTAAATATTATCATGAAATCAAACACATGTTTCTCCAAAAAAATAAATATTTCCTCATATCCTTCCAAGGCATGATTAAAGAAGGTAATTAGTTGTTATGGGCCTTTACCATTATATTATATAAGCATAGCAAAAAAAGCATCTGATGTAGAGAAGTCATATAAGAAAAACTCTTTTCTAAAATTAGGATTAATGAGTGTAGGGGCTTGAGATATGGCCTCTTTCATGGCCTAAAATATCCTCTTTCCTTCCTTTCTCCATGTGAACTCTTTGTGATTCCTAAGCATATGAGTAATAGGTTTGACCAACTCTACAAAACCTGGGATAAATCTCTTGATGAGGTTGACCTTCCCCAAGAAGCTCTAAAAACATTTGATGTTCTTGGGTAGGGGTAAGGACAAGATTTATTGAACTCTCTTAGGGTTTATAGAAAGACCATCCTTTGACACTACATGCCCCAAAAATATTCCCTCATGAACAATAAAGATGCATTTCTTAGGATTTAAGGACACTCTAAACTACTTGTACCTATCAAATATTGACATCAAATGAGTCATGTGGTCTTTCGGATCCTTTTAGAAAATAGTGATTTCATCAAGTTAGATGATCATCATTTCATTTATTAACCTCTCAAAGGCAATATCCATTACTCTTTATAAAGTTTCTCCTACATTAGATAGTCCAAAGGGAATTTTTATATATGCATAAGTGCTTAACTTTGTAGTGAAGGTAGACTTATGTCTATCCTCTTATTTGACCAAGATATGATTTTAAATAGAATAACCATAAATCAAATAAAACTTCTGAGAGCCTGCAACCTTTTGAAGGATCTGATCCATGGAGGGCAATGGGTAATAATCCCTTAAAGATATGTTATTAAGGTCTCTAAAGTCAACACATATGCATATCTCTTCATTATTCTCCATCATAGGCACAAGGTTTGATACCCATGAGGCATTCTTGATGGGAAATATTATCTTGGATTCAATCAATTTTAAAAACTCCCCTCTCATGAGATATTCTACCTTAGGATTGACTAGCCTTTATTTTTGCCTTATCAATTTTGCATTATTTTCCAATTCTATGGTATGTTGGGAAATATTGGGGTTAAATCCCTTCATATCATGGTATTATAATCAAAATAAATCAGCATACATTTGAAACAATAAAATTAATGAATCTCTCTCTTCTGCTAAGTTTACTTTTCCCAACATAACTAGCTTGTTCTTAAAGATGACTATCTTCTCATAGTTCTCTTATTTAGTTGAGATACATACCATATCTCTTCTCAACTGATCATCTTCATAAAATATGATTTCTAATGGCACTAATCCCTTGGATAATTTATTATACCTTAGCTATACTATCTAATCATCAAATTTATGATGTAACTTACCTTGATTTTTAAGGCAAAATTCTACCTCTTGCATGTTAAAAAACACAATCTAATCATCAATGTCTCATTATCATGTACAAATGGCTTTCATATGAATTTGATTTTTTATTATCATGTATTTATATTGACTCTATATATAATGTCATATTGGGCACCAATGGTTGAAATTCTTTTTGCATGGTGGTTAGACTCTCTTGGTATGGATTGGATGTCAAATGCTAAGAAGTCCTCTAGAAGGTCCCATACATGGTGCTTATAGGCATTTAATAGATGGTTCTAGACTACAATAACACCCCTTACTTGTTATACTACAATCTCACTATCACATTTCACTTACAGGAGTTTTACGCCTCTCTTTCTTGCTTCTTGTAGCTAATGTATAAGGGCTTCATACTTAGTTGTGTTTGAAGTAAAACTAAATTAGAACCTTAAAGATGAGTATTAATTTTGATTTAAAGGAGAAACCAACATTAATCTATCCCAAATTCCATTCCTTGACCTTGATCCATCAAATAACAAGGTCCATATGTCATCATGTTCATGAATTGAGCTTGTGAGATTAGGAATAACAACCCCTCCCTCATGCATGAAGTATACCCCTAGTTATACCTCCTCAATGATGTTTCAAGGGTCAAATCCATGGTTATCAATTACCCATTTATCAAGGAGAAAGTTTGAGATTCCTTAAAGATGATCCTTGTGTTCTTATTGAATGACATTCTCATCCTCATCAAGTATAATGAAGTTTACATTTGAAAAGCTAGGCATAAATGGCTCTAAATGGAACCTAGAAGTAGGTTTAGACCTAATAGTGACCCTAGATCCATGTCTAGTCCTAAAGAACATGTATGACCAATCAAATGAAAAGTATCCACCCATATTTTTAGTGAAGTCCCTAGATAGTCATAGGTCAAAGTATGAAGGTAAATCAACAACCAAGATAGCTTGTAAGATGGTGAAATTGGGGAAACCTGCTAACACAATTTTGAGATCTTTTAAGACAAATGTTATCTTTGTGAGGGACCCATCTAGTTGTAATAATCCTTTCTCATTAGACTTGTACTTGATTTATATTAAATAGGATATGGCCTTGGGCATGACTAAGGTTGAGGCACCACTATATATCATAAAATTGTGGACAAGACACTCCCTTATTATGACTGACAAGTAAAATGGAAGTGGCTTAACAATCTTGAGAGCTTGGACTTTACTAGGATACCTATCACTAACCTAAATTGCACTTATCTTATGATCTTGTTTGTTCATGAGAGAGAGCTTGGAGATATATTATTGGAGAATGTCTTTCTACCCTAGAATGAGTAGAGCATCCCACATAAGAATGTTAACATTAGATCTCTTCATTTAGTCCATAATGTTTAATGGAGTGTTGGGGCTAACATACCCCCATTTTATTGAAAATTGAGACCCTTGAGATGCTTTGAACCTTAGCACAAAATATTTTGCATGTTTAAATTTTATTAGAATATGAAGATCATCCTCTTTGATAAAATGGCTTATTCTCTTTTCATTATTGAACTTTAATTTGTGTAATCTTACTAATGATTTGCCTTGTGAATGGAAATTATAGGTTTCATGGAGATAACATTCATAAATGTTGATAAAAATGCTATGTATAGGTTATAGAGACTCTATGGGGTGTTAAGAGTGCCTAGAGTAAGTATGGAAGTTCTTATTTTTCATTTGATCCTTCATTGTGTTCATCTAAACGTTTTGGTCAAGTGGTAAAAAATATGAGTAGGTACTTTGCTAACATCACCATTTCCACATGTAGATGGGTCAAGTGAAATTGGTCATATGAGTGTCTTCACATTTATGCCAAGTTTATATGACCCAAGTTTTAGGTCCTCCACATAATCACATCAAAATTTATTAGCCTTCAAAGTTGGTCTCTCAAATAAAATCTATCATTTTCCCATAGCCATTTTTTAGGGGGTCTACAAAGAGCTTGGTAGGAATTTTCATGAATTAATATATCTCATGCACTAAATATTCAATACAAATGATAAAATTGTTTTTTAACCCTCATATAAGGAACATGTTCACCAAATTTTAGCTTACACGACATAGCACATCAAAATTTACATACATATAAAGTTGGCCCCCAAGCAGTTTTAGACTATTTTCCTGAAAAGTATATGAACGTCATGCAAAATCATAAAAAGGGGTTCATTTCAAAATTTCATAGGCACATTTGGAAAGTGAATTTTTTAAAGGACATATCACACATACATTTCATCTTTAGGACAAATGGTCAAATGGGTTTGTTAAACCTCATGCAAAGAATATGTTCTCTAAATTTAAGCTCATGCACCAAAGTGCATCAAAAGTTATGGACATGAAAAGTTTTTATCCAATGCATTTTCACTATTTTTCCCATACTTTTTCATTTTTAGAGAGCTAAAATAGAAGCTGGTATGTATTTTCAAGAGGCCATATCTCATATACACTATATCCTCAGGACAAATGGTCAAATGGGTTTGTTAACCCTCATGAAAAGAACATGTTATATAAATTTGAGATCATGAATCATAATGCATAAAAATATATAGACATGAAAATGTGCCTTCTAATGCATTTTCTATTATTTTTCTAGACTTAGTCAATTTCTCAAGGTGGAAATATATCTGAGTGAGAATATTGTCAAGGCCATATCTCTCATGCACTAAAACCTCAGATGAAATGGTCAAATGGGTTTTTTTAACATTTATACAAGGACTATTTTCAATAATTTTTATCCATATGATGTAGTGCATCAAAATTTCCAAGCATGCAAAGTTGGCCTTCAAAGAATTTTGACTAGTTTTTTGGGTCTAAACAAAGCCTGGTAGGCATTTTCATGAAGCCATATCTCTCACATGCTATATATTCAAAAGAAATGGTAAAATTGGTTTTTTTAATATTTATTCCAAGATCATATAAAATAAATTTTATTTCACTTTATATTTCTCATCAAAAGTTAGAAAGACCTAAAGTTAGCCTCGAGGCCATATTTCATTATTTTTTGATACTCGAAACATCTTTTCGAGTGCAAGCAATAACAAAGGACTTCACCAACATAAAGACCACTAGATAGTTAATAATATTATATTTTATATAATTTTGTGACATTTTTAAAATATAATATTTCATTGAAAATGCATATGTGAGTTTTTTAGCATATTGGCCTATGTGTCAGTCCACTTTGGAAAAACAAATGTATGATAGGAACTTGGTAAAAATGATAACTCTCCTTATCTTTGAGATATTTTATATCTTATGATTGAATGGTATAATACCTTGTTCTTATATAAAATGTAATATTTTTATTTTTTTAAATAGAGAATCTAAGTAATTGCATGAAGAAAACATTTTAATACAACTAAGGAGTTCTGAAAGGATTGTTTCAATAATGTGTTAAAAAGTTATTGTTATCTCTTAATTGCATGTTGATGTCTTAGATTTGAATAGTTCTTTGTATTTTTATCATAAAGTTGTTAATTTATTCTATGATAAATTGGCTAAAAGATCTTAGGTTTATTTTATTTTATTTTGCTCTGGATTTGGATGTGCTTATGCTACTTATGTTATAGTAGTAAAACTCTTAAAGTAAAACTGGTTCTTACTTGTGATCTTCATAATTCCTTGAATCTTTCCTAGTTTATGTTGAAATTTGTGTTTGAACTATTTTGCATCATAAATTGGTTCATGTTTGCTCAAACTAATAAGAATTTTTTCATAATATCTGGGATAGAATCTTGAAATCATGTCTTTTTTTTTGCCTTACCCTCCTTTTTTCTTATTTTTAATCAAAGTTCACTTTAGCTTAGATTTCATTATAAATATTCATTTAGAATATTTTGTAGTTAAAATTCTGATCATAATCCATTATCAAAAATAAAGATATACATAAATTTAGGACCATGGTAGCTTCCAACCACCCAAATCATATAAATATTATGGATAGCTCTTACATTACTCTACTTCTATTCCATCACAGGTAATTAAAATTATCACAAACTACAACTTATGTCATAGATTATTATAATCCTAAAATGAGAAGTGTTCTTCAACACTAAGAGCACATGTGAGGCAAATGGAAGCATCAACATGGAGAAATGGCACTCTTAATATGCAACTTAGAAGTGGAGGCATTACTTATGACTTTAGTAACTTGAGGAATGAATGGAGTATTTTGTTATTTCTCATGATTTTGAGATGTTTTATAAGTTAGAGGGGTTTTATTTACTTTACTCTAGGTATTATGCTACTAAGTCACTTGATGATGTGTTGGGGAGGCCTTATAATACTCCAAGATATCATCAACCATTCACCTTTTAGCCCTTGTGTGGGCTGCCACTCAATCATCTAGCCTTTGTGCATTCTTCCCCAAGTTTGCTACCACATGTTAAAAAGTGTGCTCTCCTCATTGAGAATTCATAAAGGAGGTGTCTATAGGTGCTTTTCTCACATTCCACTATTGTTGGCTTGTAACTTCTGTTGGTGTCATGGAAGGCATGTCACCATGAGGCACTAAAGGACCTTGTGGTGGAGAAGGCATAGTGTCATGAGATTAAAATGGAAGAGATTAAAATAATAAATCTGTTATGTTTCCCCTTTTTTAGACATCACCATCTTATTTTATTTCCCCCATGGAGTATACCATTGAACCTCTTGTGTAAGATTCTTTTGTGTTGACACTAATGCCCTTGAGTTACTTGTAACATTAGGGTTATATTTATTATATGGTTTGGTCTATGTGATCTGACCTTAGGATTATTAATTTGGTGGATAAGAGGGTCTATTATAAGGATAATATGGATATGGATCCTGATAGGGGGTTTGATATGGTCTGTAAGAGGTATGTGTATGTAATCATAAATGCATCAAATCTATAAATCAATCCTAATTCAGAGAAGATAGATCCTACTTACACTTCCAATTGGAGATACATTAGATAATTAGGAGCATGACCAATATGTGGATCCTCTTGACCTAATTAGGGGATATCTAATCACAACAACAATACTAGGGAGGGTTTAAAAGCCTCCAGTCAAGAAAAATCATGTAATAACACTAATTAATCCCTATGTTTTCATATTCACTAAACTAATAACAAGTAAAGTAAAGTCTAATCTAGTGCTCACCAAATCTTATGGCACAATATGGGGGTTAGTAAAAAAAAATAATGCAAACATGTATAAGAGAATCTTAATTAAGTTGTGTATGAGTGTGACCTTAATACATGTATAATAAGGGTAATCTTATGCTACCGCTATCTACTAAAAAGAGGAGCAATATTAGAGAATACTTACCTAAAAGATGAACCCATAGAGACTCAATATTTCTCTTGGCCAAAAAAACTTCACAAGAGGTTTTTGAGGTTTGTAAAGATCACTAAGAAAGGCCAAAGCATCCAAGACTTCTCCACAAGACTAGATTCTCCCAATAGAAACCCTACGCTAAGACTCTTCATATAGAATGGTGGAAGAGTAGATTGTAAAGAAGTACAAGTGAATAATAACTCTTGATATCTCTAAATAATGATGAAATTATCTTGTATATATATGAATATTTAATCCTAATCCCTTCCAAAAAATTTTGCTGATAGGGTTGACCTAGTACTTTTATAGACAAAAATTCACTAGGTCACAGGCTAGGTTGGCCAAGTGTTGACCTAGGCCTTAAATGAATTTCACCCATAGGAGTATAGGGTCAAACTAGTTGACCTAATACTATAAACTATCAAAATGGTTTTTAGGTGAGAAAAGGATGCATGAAAGATTTTAAATGATAAGAGAAACATACAAAATAGTAGTAATAGCTTAGGGGAATGTCTTAGAAACTAGTTAGATTGAGACTTGATGGGTTCTTGCATGATAGAAAGCATTAGTATTTGATAAAATTTGAAAATATTATGTGTGTACATATGCCTCACTCAACAATCATCACGTGTCACTTAGGTGTAACAAGGGATGGTGCTTCAAGAAAGAACATAGTAATACACAACACAAAGGCTAAAAAATGTTGTAATATTTTTAAAGAAAAAATAACTAAAAGTAAATGAATAAAAGGGAAATAACTAAAAAGTAAATGTAATGTGCACCTTGATTTAAATTTATCATTGGATGGGTTTTTTTGTGTTTATACTTTTGATTGTGAAGGGCACAAAGACTACATTTCAAAAACCTAAGAATACAAAACTAAATATCAAAAAATAAATAAACATAAGAAAGCCAAGATGAATGTTGCTATGTGGATAGGACGTACTTGGAAATTTGGTAAGTTAGGATGATAAGTGCTATGTTAGACCAAATTACCAAGTAAAAATTTTAGATTAAATCGAGTAACTAAAAAGCCAAGGCTACTAAATATCAAAAAACTCAAACAAGTAAACCTTAAGTAATAAATGCAAACTCACCAAATCAAACCAAGGATACATTTTAAAAATATGGTAATCAAACATCAATGAAAAAGTAGTAACAATCCTTACTAAAACAAAGATGGAAAAGAAAAAAAATGGTAAAACAACATTGATGAATATGTAGTAACAATCCTTACTCAATCATTAATAGAAAAAAGTGTACAAAAAAGAAAATAGCATTGGTGAGTGAGAAGTAACAAACCAAACTCACTCAATAATGGAAAAAGTACATGAAAGTAAAAATAAACTTAGGTGTCTGCCAAAAGGGTGGTAAAATAATGACAAAAGGTAAAAAGAGGGAAATGTACATCTATAAATGTAGATCCATGGTGTAAACAAAGTAATCCTAGTTGCTCAAACATGTGTTATTCTAAGGATATATAAAATTGAAACAAATCAGTGCTAGCATGTTTGTCTGAAGAAAAAGGAAGTAGAGAAGAGGGAAAATAGATTTAGAATCATATTTTTCCTATCAAGAGGGGAAGTGAAATGGGTGGAGGGGAGGGTGAAGGGAAAACCAAGGTAGAGGAAATAATTATATAAGTCAAGAGACTCAAATTAGGTTTCTCAAAATAAGAGGATATTTGATCTTAAGGACTCTAAATAACTTATCTTAGGCACATAAGTTTCAGGTCAATAAATGAACTATATAGATCATCTCATGAAGGCTTTATGCATGAAAAGTAAAATGGACCTACCTTCCCACAACCTATTCCCCATTCCTCAAGACCCCTTATAGAGCTATCAATTTACTTCAAAGATTGGGTACTTGTATGAGAAAGTAAGTAGCACCATAGAGTTTTTTGAATTCTCTTATTCCAATCTACTAGCCCACTACATCCCAATGGACCTTGGTTATATTGTGAGGCCAACTATAGAGTTTGATATTTTATTGGAGATAAGAGATGTGTTTGTCTTTGGATATGAAGTTTGACTTTTGAGATTTTTATGTTGCCTTTGTAGATCATTTTATTTTATTTCAAATGATTTGGCTTTTAAATTTCTTGATGGATTTTTTGATTCCCCCTCCATACATATTTGGAAAACCAAACATGGGTGTTAAAGATTAATTTTATTTAAATACTTGAGACTTGGTTTTTAAGAGATAGAACTTAAAGATCATGGTATCTATGAGTCTCATAAATATAGGTGAAAAAAAAGTGTTATCTTGACTTCGGCCTTGTTTTTATCCAATGTGGAGTGAAAGGAAAGAAAATTAAGAAGAATGAAACATGAAATAATTCAAGTTACTTCAAATCACAAAAAATGTGAAAAAAGATGACAAAAGGATGCAATAAGAGTAAAGTGTGATTTCTTATCATAAGAATGAGGGAAATGGAGGAAAACATGATAAAAAAATTATTATGTAAATGTTATCTACAAAATAAAAAAAGCTAAAGTTTGAAAACAAAGGATCAAAATCTCGTAACCATTGCAAAAAACATTCTACAAAAAAGAATAACAATATGGTGATTTTATGAGGAAGGATAGATCTTATCCATGTTCTTACAATAAAACTCATAAAATAAAAACCCATGAGGGTGCCAAAAATTATTTAATAATTACATGAGATAATAAAAAGATGGTATTTGTGAGGAAGGCTAGGTCTTATTTATGGTCTTACACTACAAATCACAAAAGAGAAACCCAAGGGGTGCTAAAAAGTGTGTAAAAGTGATAAAATAAAGAGGATTATAGTACATCATGAGTAATATTGGGCCCTATTCATGGTTTTTCAATGCAACTCATGAGAAAAAAGGAAGGACTAAGGTTTGTGAAAAGAAAGAGATGCTAAAAAAGGTAAGACCTATGTAATTATCCTACAAAAAGTGTTAGATAGATAACATATATATAAATCATGAAAAGAATGGAAGGATTAGTAAAAATATGTCTTGAGGAATTGTGCATTGGTGGGATCTTTAAAAACATGGCCTTCATTGGTTTGAAGGCAATAGGTACTTGGACCAAGAATATCTTTGAATAAATAAGGGCCCCACAATTTTTGAGCATATTTAACTTCTTTGTCATGATTGTAATCTAATTTAAGGAAAATATCACCAACATTAATAATGAAAATTTTAACACATTTATTATGTTATCTGGCAATACCAACCTTGTATTGGTGATTATGTTACAAAGTAGAAAGATGATATTCATAAAGGAGATCAAAGGAATGAAGGTGAGATTCACGTAATTATTAATTGGGTGTGATACAATGAAGAGATATAAAAAGAGAAGGAATCTCAACTTCTAATGGAAGGAATGGCTCAGAACTATAGACTAGAGAGAATGATGTTGCTCCAGTGGAAGTGCATATGCTAATGCAATAGGCCCAAAGAGTAGGATAGAGATGAATGTGCTAATCCATGAAGGTTAGATGAATTATATTTTGGAGAATTTTATTAATAATTTTATTGGTGACCTCAGCTTGGCCATTATATTGTGGATGATAATGTATGGATAATTTGTGATTGATTTTAAATTTAACACAGAGTTTTCTGACATGTTTATTTTTAAAATTACCACCATTATATAAAATGATAGTATGAGGGACACAAAAGTGGAAAATGATTTGAATAAGGATGAATTTGGAGATGGTAATACTTTTGACATTGACAAGGGGCATAGCCTTGACTCATTTGGTGAAATATTCTATGGATTTGATTATAAAGATATGTTGATCTTAAGATTGAGAGTTTGCCTATGAGATCTAACCCTCACATGAAAAATAGATAGGGAAATTTGATAATTTGAAGCTTAGCTGGAGGTGAATGAACTTAATTATCATGAATTGGCAAGGAGTACACATTTGATTAAATTCAATAGCCTTTTTTTCAAGAGTGGGCCAAAAATATCCCATATGTAGGCATTTGTGAGATGTATCATGTATGCTACAATAACCACTATAAATTCCCCCATGTGCTTATTTATGAAGAGGAAGAACCTAATCTTGCATAAAATAATGGGAAAAGGTACCTTCAACATTATGATAACAAAGGATGTTATTACGAAATACATACTTAAAATCTTGTTTACAAATGCAATTTTTTATGAGAATCTAAGTTAGGAGGATAATTTTGGTGTTCCAAAAATTGAATGATGTTTTTATACCATGGGATTTATAAAATGGTGACAGCTTTGATTTAGTAGATAAATGAATCATGTGGTTGAATAGAAGACAAATATTTTCTTATTTGGATAAGAAAAGTGGGATCAGTGATAACTTGGTGTGGATGAAAAAGAGAAGTGGTAGAAGCAAGGGAATCATCAATGGAATTTTGATCTCAAGGGATAGATTTGATAGTGAATTAAATGGAGTCTTTTGTAAGATTAGTTATAATTTGATGATAAGAAATGAGATTCTATATGTTACATTGGTAATCACCAATGATTTGGTGGAAAATGAGATGAGAATCACCTAAATCATGTAGGTATTAGATGTCTAAATCAAGATCAAATTTCATGTCTAAGATTAGAGATTTGTACTCTACCATATTATTAATTATGTCAAATGTTAAGAGAAAATCTAGAGGTATGATTTCCCCAAAATAACTTGTAATAATTCAACCTGACCCAACACCTTGAAGTCATTTAGCACCATCAAAGTGAAGGGTCTAAGTATCCTCATGGAAGTCAACATTAATTTTAGGAAGTTATTCGATGAATACTTTTGGTTTAGTAGTATCAAGAAGGATAGTTGATTCATCTAGATTACTTACTTCAAGATCAGTAGTGAATTTATGAATGTAATATTTAAAAGATATAACTTGGTTCAGACCTTCAATATAGAGAATATTATCATCATGAAGACTATCTTGAAGGTGGGTAGTAGCTGGTATATGAGTTATAATAAGTTGACCAAATATGATTTGTCTTTTGATATATTTTTGAGTAATGATTCAAATATAAAATTCCATAAGGAGGACCATCCACTTGCCAATTCTATCTCTAAGAAGACAGGTTTTAGAGAAGAAGTGATGAAGGGGGTCAGAATGAGTGATGACATAAGTTCTTTGATAAAGCATGTTATGTCAAAACATTTTAGCTACAAAATATATGGTGAGGTAGCCACATTAAAATTTTGTGTAATGTTTCTCATTATCAATGAGGCTTAGGCTCATATAGTAAATGACATACTCCCTTCTAGTATCATCTTGTTGGGCAAGCATTGCCCTAATTGATATGGGTGTGGAATAAGTATATAGGATCAAAGGCTGATCATTCGAAGGATAAAGAAGTGTAGGTGGGTGAAGAAATGATTATTTCATATTATTAAAGGATTTTTGACAAAGATCTATCCATTTTAAGGTAGTACTTTTCTTAAGAAGAGAATTGATGGAGTGGATGTAGTAAGCCATTTTGGGCACAAATTATCTAATTACCCCAAGTTTGTTGAGATAAGTGTGAATGTTTTGAATGGAATGAGGAATGGGCATGATGATGACAACAATAATTTTAGTAGGGTCAACATTGATGCCATGGAGAGATACAAAGAATCCTAACAAATTTTTATATGTGACACCAAATACACATTTGTAAGGATTTAGTCTAACTTGGTATTTGAGAATATAAGCAAAGATGATATAAAGATTGGAAAGATGAGTCTTGAAACTTTTAGATTTAGAAATGAGGTAATCCACATAGGTTTTAATAATGTTATAGATAATATCATGAAGAATGTGATTTATTTCCCATTAATAGGTAGCTTTAAAATTTTTGAGACCAAAGGAAATTTTAACATAATAATAACTGCCCCATTCTATGGTGAAAGTGGTCTTATGTTGGTCCTTAGGGGCAATGTGAATTTGATTATAGCCTGTGAGGCAAGAAATATTAATATTATGGAAATAAATGGAAATGTAAATGACCATAGTGACTTTTTTTCAAATGAGAACTATGTTAGAAACCCATTCAGAATAATCCACTAGTTTGGTAAATTTAGCATTGAGAAGCTTAATTATTTAGTTGTGACATAAATTGGAAACTTTGGGTGGAAATTTCCACTGATTTTGATGCATAGGTTTGACATTAGGACAAGTGATGATGTTGTGCATCATAATTCTAGGGTCAATATTAGGCATGTCCTCACAGAACCAAGTAAAGATCTCATGATATCTATCAAAAAATAAACTAAAGTTATCATATTCGATAGGTGAGAGTTCACCAGAAACTATAATTTATCAAGGGCATGATAGAGTACCATATTTAATGTGAGTAGTTTATTTGATAATCATAACATTTCCATCTTGGAAATGGTAGGGTAAATTAAGTAAAAAATAAAATGGATTAGTTTTAGGATCAATGTTAGTGATGAAATTATTGAAATAAGGGGCTTTGCTTTTTAAATTCATAATTTTGTGATGTTTTTAAGGAAGTTTAGATTATGGGGCATGAATTAATTCGAAAATATCTTCATCACTAGGTAAAGTGGGAAGAATACCATAATATTCAACATCTACTTCAAGATCAAGAATTTGATTACCATGTCGATCATATTTAGAATGTATTTGATGAACATCTTTGGCCTTGGTATATAATGTAATTTCAAGAGTGGGAGAATTAGATGGATTGGATGGGATTGGTATATCGTTAGTTACTCTAATGGGGGAAGAATCAGATATGGTGATGGAATCGGTAGCTGGTAGGGAATATGTAGGAATTTCTAGAGGTTTAGAAGGTATGATGTGTTCTACCACCAAGGAGTATCAAGAAGTAGAGAATTAGTAGGAAGTACATGACCTTTAGGAGCTAATTCATGATCTTTAGAAATGGTATGAACATCCTAGTTAAAATAATGTATTTGAGCTAAGGTTTTTTGATAATGTTGAACATCCAAGTCTTGATATTGATCTTGGGCCATTATGTAGTTATCATCATGTGTTAGAGAAATTATATATGATTGAGATTTAGGGGGAGTTTCAGAAGGTGAAATCCCAATATTACTAATTTTACATGGGGACATGATGAGAGTATATTGAAATAATTTGGCCACTCTATAGTCATTTCATGTGAAGGTATCTTTTGGTAAAGAAGGATCCTAAGCATTGTAATGAGGGAGGAATCAATTATCTCATTAATGAGAGGAATAATATAGTCATGAGGTAATAAAAAAGAGGAAGCCACTCTAATATATAGGGAGGTAGCTTGGTAATATTTCAAGTATGTTGTAAGTCATTAGGTTCATCATCATCCAAATCAATAAGAGTGACTTATGAAACTAGATTGATGCTAAACTCAGGTAAGGGATCACTATTGATCTTAGGAATGTTTGGAATATGAGATTTAGATTTTGGACTAGGAATTTGAATACTCCAAGGGTTGGGATCAGATTCATGCTTATACCATTTGTTTTTATGTAAGAATTTAATGCATTGGTTACCAAAATAAGTAATGGCCCTTATTCTATGAGTCCATAGATGACCAAATAGAATGTTATAAGATAGGGGAAAATCGAGGACCTTAAGTTTAGTTTGAATGGTCTTAGGTCCAATTTCTAGGGGAAGCCAAATATAACCAAGTGGATTTTGATTAGTTTTATCTAATCCATGATAGGTAAGGTGGGTTTGCATAAGATGATCCTTATTATAACCAAGCTATTGGATGAGTGATAAATATGTCACATTAATACCAGATCCTTCATCAAATAAAAATTTATAGATAAGGGTAGTATGAATGGCTATTTTTATGAATAGTGGTGGATTATCGGCATGAAAAAGGATTTCATCGTTAATCATGTGTTCTTCAGGAAATTTAATAAATGGTTTGGAAAAAGGACACATGATTTCAATGGTATGTATGTTGGTATGTTAAGGTTCAATAGAGGGTTGTTTTTCATCTATAGGAGATGGATCTTCAATTTATTGTAACTATTACATAAAGAAATTTTAATGATAAGGGGAGATACGAACTAACTCCATAATTGGAATCTTGCAAGGCATGGTGTTAAGTTTTTTGAGAAAGTTCTAATGAGATTTAGAAGAAAAATAAGTGTGAGTTTTAGAAGGTAAGGTATATTTTGAAGGGATGGAAGTTTTTGGGAGTTCAGAAGGAGGAAGTGGTTCCTCATAGGCTTTTGAAGCTAAATTATTGGTTATAGTATCTTTGAATAGTTTTTCTTCTAGAGATGACTTCTCAAGTTTTATGACGTGATCTTTGTGAGATATTTAATGATGATAATTGACATTAGTTATGCTAACATGTTGACAATTTTTATAGTATTGGTCATTATTGACATCAATGGCATAAAATACTTGGTATTTTATTGATTATTAGTTGTGGAAAAATATTTTTGGTTATTAGAAGAAGCTTTAGAAACCTATCATTTTTGAGAAGTGCTATTTTACTCTTGATGATGAAGGCTAATCATGGCTTCATGATTAAAGGAATCACCAAGCATGTAGGAGATAGAAATTTTATTAATTTCTCTACAATATTCATAGGAATGACCAATTTCCACATGAAACCAATACAATTGATTAGGGTATACCATTTAGGAGGACTATTTGGATAATTAAAGGGTTTAGAGGGAGGTAAAAATTATTTCATTTTTTTCACAATGAGTGGTGTGTGAGAAGATGAAGGAATGTCAACTTTGGAAACTCTTAGTTTGGTTTGAGGAGTATTACTGGTGATGGTATTCATATATTTTTGAAAATATCCTTTAAGAAGTTTAGGATTAGGTTCAAATTACTTCATGAGAAAGTCTTGGCATTTAGATTGGTCAAGAGCTTCATTAAGTGTTTGGGGAGCAAAAGTTTGAACCTTATATTAAAGATAAAAATTTAAAATAGTGATGAAGAGTTTAAATAAATTATAATCATTCACGTTATGATTGACTTTATGGGCTAGATATTTCTATCATTTGATAAAATCATGAGCTGATTTGGTGTCAGAATACTTAGCATTGATGAAATAACTAAGGCAATTTTTGGGAAGATTATTATGTTTAAAATCTTTGACTAAAGTATTGTCTAAATCCTCAAGTTTCCAAATGGAGTGTTGGGAAAGTTTGTTAAACCATTCTAATACATCGTCAGTGAAGTTTTTAACTAGAAGTTTAGTTGTGGTGAAAGTATTAGTTTGGATCCACTCTTTATAAAGATTACCAAAGGCTTTGAGAAAGGATGCAAGGTTTTTAGTCCCATCATACTTAATAGTTGAAGATATGTTACTAATATCAATAAACATTATTAAAGGATATAAAGGATCATTTTGAATATTTTGAAGGATTTTGTTTTTCAAAATAGGTTGAGGAATAACATTTAATCAGGCATATCTAAGAGGTAGAGGAATGAAATTTGGATTGGATTAAGGATGGATAGCCAAAGGTTAATTACCCATATTGATCAAATGACATTGTAATTACATCATTTAAGAGGTGTTATAATTTTGCATTATGTTCATTTGTTGTATGATTTTTGCAAAAAGTTGCTTCATATCAATTGGTGGGTTGTTGTTTGTATGGGCAATCCCTAAATAGGTATTAGGATGAGGGGTACTAGAATATGGATTATTAGTGGGATTATTAGATAAAACTATGTTAATTTATCCCACATTATTTTGAAGAGTTTGAAGATGGTAATTTTTTTGATAGATATTTAAAGGATTAGATCCACCTACTTCATCTTGAGGTATGATTTGTACCATTTTACAAACCAAGGTTAGAAGGGAAGAGGTATTCCAAGAGTGATGGTGCTCTTTGGAAGAAAAGAGAGGGAGAAATAAACATCATATATAGTACCTAAATGGATTCAAGTTGTCTAATAATATTTTGATAGGGGAATTCATGATGAATTGAGAGAAATGAACAAAATGCTAAAGAACAAAGATAAACAACTAAGTTGGATAAATAGGATACATAATAAGAGTGCAAAGTCAATTGGGTTGAACTAGTATTATAAAATAGGTGAAATATAGATTGATACAAGTACATAATGAACTAGTTTGACCTAGTACTTTTATCTAATTGACAAAAGAGATACAGTGTCAACTGGGTTGACCTAGTACTATAAGTAGTGGGAAAAATAGTCTGTGAGAGATTGTGTCAAACAAAATGACTATATACTAAAAATAGGGAAATATATTTTAATTTACTTGAAATAAATAAATGAAAGGAAACATACAATCAATTGGGTCAATGAGAATTATCTAATTGAGGCACACAACACAAAACCTTGCACCAACATTGGCCAATGTAATTTTTTACAATACAACATACAACAACCAAAGAAAAAATAGTCAAATTGAAAAATAAATTATAACTAAGTGGTCATCATAAATGTTTTTATATTATTATAAAGTGTTATTTTAAGTGTGATAGGGAAGCTATCTAAAACTAGGGAATTAGAAAGTAATCTATGGATAGTTTTATGACATTTAGGTTGAAAGGGATCTATGTTGGTAATGGTACTAGCTTGGTATTGGGTTCTGCCCCCTCACTTCATAATCCCATAGTGATAAAGGAGTTGGGGTCTTTTCCAATATATACCATTAGCCACATGTTTGTACTTGACCAAAAAACCAAGTTAGCTTCCCCCTTGGTGATGAAATCTATGTAGGTATGCCTTGGGTAAATAATTATTTAAATGCATTTTGAAATTATGTGATTTGGTAGTGTGTGAAAGAAACATAAAAATAATGAAAATAAATGGTATATTTAAAATCCACCTAATTATATTATGTGATGTATTATAAGTATGCAAACAACTAAAGGTGAAAGTGTGAAGTAATTACTAGCATATAGATGTTAATTCTAATTTGAAACATAGTACAATGTTAATTTAGATGATAGTGTATGCAAACATTATAGTAGAGAGTTTATAGTGTTGCTAATATACTATTGAAGAAAGGGTCTTTAAGAATTATGTCTATAGTGTCGACCTAGTCTTTCAAAAAAAGGATAGAATACAAAACTAGGTTAACTAGGTTGACCTAGTTTGTTGTACGAGGGCAATTTTAAAGACTAAAAAATATGAAAAATAGAAATATAAGGAATAATTAAAATAAAAGAGAAAGAGATAAATGAACTTTGGTGGGTTGGAAGATGCTTAGGAATGTGAAATTATTGTTTAAGGGCCTTGAATGTTACTTGTAAATTTTGCCAATTATGTTGACTGGGTTGACCTAGTTTTACAATTCCCTATTTACTAAAACTTGTGAAGATGACTATACCATCCTAGTCAACCTAGTATATTTTTTGAAGCTATCTGGAATACTATACCAGCCTAGTCAACATAATATATTTTTTAAGCGTGTAAGATGACTATACCCACCTAGTTGATGTAGTATATTTTTTGGAATCCTGTAAGAGTACTATGTCGACCTGTTTGACCCAATATCCTATATTTGATGAAGACTTGTATAAATAAAATAGAGTCATTTTTTATGTGACTATGTGTTAAACCTATGAACACAAGTTAGATAATATGTCAGCCATGTTAACTTAATAGAACAAATATATAAAAATAATAAATAAAATGATAGAAAATGAAAAGCATGAAAGAAAACCTATAAGGGTTAGACTCACATTGGATTCATTAAAATGTATGAAATTATAAATACATCCAAGTCTATAAATCAATATTAACTCAAAGAAGATATATCCTACTTACACTTCTGATTAGGGATACATTAGATAATCGAGAATGTGACCAATAAGTGGATTTGCTAGACCCAATTAGGGGATCTATTATCACAAAAACAATACTAGGGAGGGTTCTAAAGACTCCAATCAAACACAATCATGTAATAACCCTAAATAAACCTTATGTTTTCATATTCAATAAAAAATAAAAAGTAAAATAAAGTTTAATCTAATGCTCATCAAAGCTTATGACATAATATGGGGGTTAGTAAATAAAAGAAAGTAAACATGCATAAGAGAATCTCAATTAAGCTATGTATAAGTAAGACCTTAATACATGGAGAATAAGAGTAATATAATTCAAAAGCCAATATTATGATACTTATATCTAATAAAGAGAGGAGCAAAGTTAGAGAATACTTACATGAAACATGACCCCATTGAGACTCAATCTCTCCCTTGGCCAAAGGGGCTTTGCAAGAGGTTATTATGGTTTTTGGATCACTAAGAAAGGCCAAAGCATCCAAGACTTCTCCACAAGACTAGATTCTCTAAGTAAAAACCCTACGTTAAGACTCCTTAAGTAGAATGGTGGAAGAACATGTTGTAAAGAAGTGTAAGTGAATAATAACTCTTGATGTCTCTAAATAATGGCAAAATTATCTTGTATATATAGGTGGATTTAACCCTAAGCCCCTTTTAAAGTTTTGATCGATAGGGTCAACCCCATAGACCTATTACTATTATGGACAAAAATTCACTAGGTCATGGCCTAGGTTAGCTAAGAGTTGACCCAGATGACCTAGTATTGTAAACTATCAAAAGGGGTTTTAGGTGAGGAAATGAGGCTTGGAAGATTGTAAATAATTGGAGGAGTGTGAAAAAGATGAGTAATAGCCTAGGGGAATGTTTTAGGAGCTAGTTGGATTGGTAATAAGTTATAATAAGGGACAATAATCTTATGTAGCACCAATGTGTTGATGGTGAAAATTTCATGCCAACAAATCAGCTCATTTGCCTATCATGAAGGTTAATATGGAATCATACCAGTTTAAAATTAAGGGACATATGGCTGAAAATCACTCTTAAGGTTTGAAAAAAGTTATTTTTAAAGTTCTATGGATTACTATGTTTAATAATAAATCTAAATCAACCTCACAAGCATTTACTAAGTCGATCAAACACAACATGATAATCAACTATGTCAAGAAGAGTTATTCATAAACAATGTTTTGATCCAAGAAGTTAATCATTCCTTTAATATTATATAACTCAATCTCACATCTAATATAAACTATCATCTAACCTGTTCGACAGAATAAAGTTTATGAATTAGAAAATATCTTAAAGGATAAAAACTTTATATTGTGAAAAAGTATATCTTATGTCCATGCTCATAAATAACCATCAAAGATAATAAACAAAGGAAGCATGAAAGATCAATTGAAGACAAGATAATAAATCAATTTATAAACAAATATTCAATAAGTAAATAAAATAAATATAATTCAACAATCCTAAAGAGATAAAGAAAAACAACAATAAAAATAACTAACTAAGAAACTTAACTAACAACTAATTTATAAATCTAATCTAAACTAAAATTAACACAAACTAATACTAACATAAAATGAAGAAAGAAATATGACTAATACAAAAACCATTTAAGAAAGTAAATTAATGTTAATAAAACTAAGCTAAAATAGAAAAAGAAATTAAATAATTAGAAACTAAACTAAAATCAGATTTAAATTAAATTAGAAGTAAAATTCAATGTAAAATACAATATAAAAAAATGTGTGAGTCTCAACAAAGAGAGTCACCTTAGAAAAATAAATCAATTTTATTTGAGAAAAAAACATCCTTCATATAAAATATCTTCAGAAGATAACTTTAAAATAAATTATATCAATAATCTATCAAAAAAACAATATTTTCATCATTATTTGGGTTGAATACTTGGATTCTGCACATAGGACTGCAAGCTACAATCATCAAAAAATATAAAACTTGACAATCTTTAGATAATTAGTTAGAAATGACAATTTAAAATTGGATATGCTTGCATTGTCTAAGTAGGATACTCAACTGTTATAGAAAGTACCATTGGTCTATCTATAAAAGTCATACTATCTCAGAGAAGTTGCATAGAAGAGAGATAAATGATTGAATTTACAATGTATATGTCTTCAATACTTGTGTTTTTCTTCTTCTTCAAGTGAATCTTTTATCACTTTTTATAATTCAAATTTGGTTGGAGAAAAAGTTGTAACTAACCTTAGTTAGTTACTTGTTTAACTTAATTAATTGACTTTTAAAAAGTCAATTAATATAGACAGTTATTAGTTAATATTTAATTAAGACTTAAAATTCTTAATGGATCATGTATTTGGATATGGACCAGGCACTTTATAATGGGTGGGGAATCTTAATCAATTAATAATAAAATAGAATAATATATTTCAATAAATAAATAGATAAATTAAAATCAATGAAATTCTTATTTATATTAAAACAATAATGCATATTTCCAAAAATTATTTAGGCATATATATATATATATATATATATATATATATATATATATATGCCTAATTAATTTTATATATCAAAAAATTAAATCCTACTATACTTTCAACATATCAAACCAAAATATAAAAATTTGAAATAAAAAAGTATCAAGTTTGAAAGTATAAAGTTCTACCAACTAAAAGTTCAATTGATAAAATAAAAATTTACCCTGTTAAATCCAATAATCATCAGAATTAGAAAAGACCTCAATTACTAGCTTTCCCTTCTCATCCACACACTCATTGTATTCCATCTCAAATGTTGGAAGATGGAACATTTTCATTTCTGAGTCACTTGTGGGATTATCCACCTCCAGCTTAATCTGCTTAAGTACTTTGACCTCAACTAGATTGTTTGTATCATTCTGATTATCTAAACATTTGTTTGAAGTGATTGGATGAATTTCAAGACTGTGTTTCCTTCAAATTGAAATAGGTTCCTTCAAACTTAACTTTTTGTACCCTAAAATAGGATCTCTCTTAGATGGTGAAGATTTATCAAAAAAAAGGCAGGGCAAGATTGATAAAGTTCTTGGCATGGGTTATTTTAATATCTAACTGAGTTGCTTCATTAACATGTTATGGCTCATTGGCATGTTGGATTCTCTCTAGGATATGTGACTAAGCTAGTAAATGGTATGGATTATTTTTCAAGTGGTGAGAGGAAATACTATGGGATTGAGACCTAGCACTAAATCTACATCCATGAAATCCCCTATTACCCCTATGGTTTATAAGATTAATGGGTAAATTATTAAAAAAATTCTAAAACTTAGGATTTGTTGTATCAAACTGGATTGACATTCTAGCTCCCCTATTAGCATTCCTAAGGCCAAATCTCCTAGCCTTGAAACCTGCCCTTGGAAATTTTTTATTCGAATTCTATTGATTCATGCTACTAGAAGTCTAGTTTCTTCACCAAAATTGATTATCACTATCTATACCTAATCTAGATTGATCCCAACCCAACATCCTATACATTTGACATATATTCAAAAATTGATTATTTATGATTGAAAATCAACATGCATTTATTCAGTATGAAACTAAACTATATTTATATATATCAGTCACTTATAAAATCCATTATACATAAATAATCTTTGTACTATCTATTGACTACAACAAAACTGAAATGTTCCAATCATATCAAATATCATTTCAATATTCTATTTTTATTTCATCAAAATATACTTTAAAACCAACTAGAATTTCAAAAAAAATTATATTATCATAATTTTATTTCATAATATGCTACTATATTCCTTTGAATTTTGCTTTCACTGTGAATATAATGTCACATATGTCTTTGTCAAAATAAAACTTGAAAAAAATTGTGAACCAATTCAATCATGTCTGAAAGAAAAAAATCTTATTCATGACCTATATTCCTCAAACTGTAACCCATATATCTTACTCAAAACCAAATAAGAGACTAAGTCATCAAAATAAACTTTGAACAATAACTTGTCCTTCCAAGTCAATATTATAATTTTATTAAAACTATAAACATCTTTATTTTTCTATATATTCATGGTTTTGAAATATCCCAATAAACACAAATAGTATGATATTTCATTCTAACAGTCAACTCAAAATAATATACTCAAATTTTAATGAGAAAGCCACTACGAATATCAAATTTTAATTACTTCAAAACCATTACAAAATTTGAAACATAACTAGAATACCACAACAACCATTATCTCCATCTGAAGAATTATTTCAAAACCAAACAAACATTTCAAACTTCTATGAAACTATTAACACTATTAATTTATTTTGTCAAATTTTGAACAAAACTCAAAACTATCTTTCTATACTATTAATCCAAGACTATCCATGAAATATTTCCATTCATCTATCTTTATACTCATAAAATATTTTGAATCTATTAGACTTCCATTATTTCATCATTTATGAAACTCTAATATGCATAAAATTTATGGCCTCAATATACTAAAATACCAAATCATTCCAATATAGCAAAAACCCTCAAAAACTAAAAATTGATGTGCAAATCTTAAAAATAATTTCCATCATTTTCAAAGTTTAACATACTATATTCATGACATAACCATGCAAAACATTTTCTTCAAAACCAAGATTTAAAACTAAAACTTATAGCTTTGAAATACTAAAGTATAAATAAAACCACCATTGAAAAATCATACTGCATGTTCAAATATACTCTTGAAATCACTTATTATGACATGATGAACACAAACCCTTCAAAATATTCATGAAACAAAAACACATAGAGTTCATCCCTATAAAACCCAAAATTTCAACAAAACTTCTAAAAATATAAATGGCATGTTTAAAGCACCACTGCAATCTATATTACTAAGATAACACTAGAACTGGATGCATATTCAAATAAGAAAAGCCTCATATATTCTCAAATATCATTATCAAACCCAAAAAACCAACACATCTGTATTTCATCAATCCACCAAGATAAATGGATTTATCAAAAAACTAAACCATTCACATCGATATTTCATACATAGAAAGAATCATAATGACCAATAAACTATAAGCTTTATCATTCTAAAACAAAAATACACAACCAACTTATCAAAAATTACCACATGAATATCAAAACCAATATTTCTTTCCATGCAACCATAAACCATTCAAAACAACCTAATCTTTTTTCAAAAATTTAATCATGTTCCCATTGGCATCCCTGTGTGCACTTCATTGCAACCATCCTCTCACAATTTTTTTTATATATAACTACAAATTCCAAACCAGTAAAGTAACACTTCTATAAGAAAGCTTCAAAAAATGACCAAAATAATGTTATTTGTAACTACCATGAATAAGTGCATGATTTCCATTGATTTATTAAATTGAGATAAGTATTTAGCATTCCATCAACCAAATTAGTGAAGCCACCAATATTAACAATAACCAATATACTGGTAAAACCTCTTACTAATATTGAAAAATCAAGGCATGTATGCCTAACATTAAAATCCTAAACCACCAAATAATCTTACCAATATCTCTAATCATCTTCCACAATTCACATTAACTTGCCTTGCCATCTAGCATGCCATGAAATATGCCAAATGAACTGCCAACTCCACAAATTTCCAACTAACTATTTACAAGTCTCAAGTTTAGGAAAAATTTACCTTTGAAAATCAACCAATCATCTTATGTCATTCAAATTTCATGATTTGAAACAAATTCATCCAAAATACTTTCAAAATCATGAATTATTTTATACCTTTCAAAATCACATAATAAACTTTGTACCTCAAATCCACTAACCCTTGTGTCTTGAAAATGCATAGTATAGGTTAACCTAATTAACCTTTCAAACAAATCACTTATCCCCATAAACCTTCATGATCATATAAATTATTTTTGTGCCTCAAACAAATAACATGATCTTAATTCATGAATAAGTTTCACTTATTGACCATTCAGGGCTTTTTATTAGGTCAATCACTTTCAATAGATTTTCAATATAGGATAGTGTTTATACTTAGAATTGAGGGTTCAAATTTTAAACCAACTTAAAATCATGTCACCATTAGCCAATGTTAATTATATTTACAACCAAATTTTGCATGACATTGAGCCATCAATCTAATTGATGAATCTATGAAAAGATCATAATTGCATTTTCAAATGAAGTTCATGATAAATCAAATGATGTATTTGATTTAATAACCATAAGATGCACTACTTACTCACACTTCAATAGTGATGGCAATGTTCCTTATACTTTTGTAATTGAAAATGAATTAATAGAAAAACCATTATTTCTAGTCAATATATCTTTCCATTTGAATCAAACCAAGTTGCATATTGCCATGAAAATATGAAATTAATCACCAAAAACTGCTCAAACTATCAAAACTAAAAACTGATCTAAAAATTGTTATGATAAATCCACACTCAGTTGAAGATCAATGTAGATATCTGAATTCATCATGATAATCATATAATGCTTCCAATTTTGATAAACCATATAAAGTGTCCCTATTTCAAAATAAAAATGTTATATTGTAATCTGATCATGAATCAACTGAAAAATAAAATGACTGATCACAAACATTCATCAGTGATAAATATATATGCATATTTTATTTATTCATCCATTTATGAATTTTGAAACCACTTAAAATATAAATATGAATTCATAAACCAATCATCTTAAACTTATGTAATTTAAAATATGCATCTAAATATACTACTAGTTTACTAGGTCCTCGACATAATTTTAAACTTTATGACTGGGTCATCTCTATGGCAGAAGGAGTATTGGTTTCAAAAAATTGAGGGGGGAGGGGCTAAAAAATAGATAAATCAAAGTCAATATAATTCTTATTTATAATAAAACCATAATGCATATTTCTAAAAATTACGGCACACGCGCACACACACACACATGTGAACTCACACACACATATCAAAAAATCAAATCCTATTATACTTTTAACATATCCAACCAAAACATCAAAATCTAAAATAAAAAGTCTCAAGTTTGAAAGTATAAAGTTATGCAAACTAAAAGTTCAACTGATAAAATGAAAATATATCCTACTTACATCCAATAATCATCATAATCAGAAAGGACCTCAATTATTGGCTTTCTTTGGTCATTCACACACTTATTGTATTCCATCTCAAATGTTGGAAGAGGTACCATGTTTGTTCCTGAATGTCATGAACCTAGAACAATAAACATGCTCTGATACCACTTGTTAGGATCTTGCTCCACCAATTAGAGCACATATGATTACTTCTTGTATTAGCAACTAAACATGAAATTTAACCAGAATCAATAAGTAACTAGAAATATGAAACAACACAGGAATATGAGAGACAATACACAATTGTATTAGTAATCACTCAGAAGAATATACAATAAAGAAGATGCCACTTCTTCTCCCACCTCAAAGGCTCACCACACCTCAAGACCTTCTTCCCTCTCTCTCTCAGTCCCAACAATCAACTCCAATATAGAATTGATGTTCACCTCTCCAACCAGTCAATAACACGCTGCCAGTACACCAAGTACACAACCATACTCCAAGTAGATCTCCTGCTCTCTACTAGTACCTGCAAATCACTAGACCTTACTCACCATTGTAGATCTCCAAAAGAAGCCATGCTCACTTGCTGACTAAGATCATACAAATACGAAGAACCCTTCTGATTCTCCATACTAACACCCACTCTTGGTACTGTGGCACTAGGAGGAACACACCATTGCTCTCCTCTCTTAGAAGGAGCTTATTTTGCTCTCTTACTCTCTAGCTACAAGTTTACAATATAGCCCATGAGTCCATATATAGATCTCATGCATACAATAATTAGACTATCTTAATTACAATAATTAGACA
Source organism: Torreya grandis (assembly GCA_037957365.1). NCBI lineage: Eukaryota > Viridiplantae > Streptophyta > Pinopsida > Cupressales > Taxaceae > Torreya > Torreya grandis. The sequence goes on along the minus strand of JARHVA010008243.1, from coordinate 38,067 downwards.
CGTAACTCAAGACTGTGACTGGCCTTTAACATGCAAACTAACAGTCCAAAAATAGACTCTCCAGAATCAACATGCAAACTACATGTTCACGTACAGGCTACCGACGTTGGCTCCTCCATGACCAATGTCGGCCAACTGGTGACCAACATCGGTTGCTTCTTCACTATTGTCTGACTGACGTCAGTTGATCAGACCGATGTTGGTTTCCCTGCAACTCATTTTGCAACTCTCTGCAACCTTTGTAACCTCTGTAACTTCTCCTGTTCACATCCTGGTGAAGATTTTAGCTCCACAACCTAACAATCTCCCACTTGGAGATAAACAGCTACACCTGTACCTATACCTGTACATCATCTAAATTATTCCTTGGCTTGGATCCCTCTTCAAGATCAATCTTGAAGACCAACCACCACACAACCTGTGATGTTACACCTGTCATCCAAGTAACCTACCACATCCAAACCTACAAACCCATGTAGTGAAGACCTTGACCCTGCATAACAAGAATTCTTGCTATTGATCCCTCTTAGATACCTGAGAATCCATTGAACTGCCCTCCAGTACTCTTTCCTAGAATTGGCTCCATACTTTCTAACAACTCCCACTGCATGGGAAAACTCAGGGCTACACTAGATCTCATGTGATTTCGAACCCTGTTCTAAGCTAAGCTTGAATTGTCCAGCCCTTGGTGTGCTTTCTGACTCTGCATCCTGCATCATGAACCCCGCCAACACCATCTTCACATCAGCTCCCACTAGAGATAAAATCTCCATGTCTCTTATGCCAAAGAATTTCGCTGCTCCAAATTCTTCCTGACATACCTCTAAACTAGCCTTACCCTTAGCTCAGCAAAACCCTATATCTTTGAACCTATAACTAGTATACCATTCACATACAGTAAATGGATAATGTCACAACTCATCATCCACCTGGTAAGACAAACACAATAGTTACACTAACATTGACTGAAGCTCTGCTTTGTCATCTCCCTGGTACCACCTATCAGCTCTATACCTGCAGCTTCCTCAAGACCATATACCTTGGCCTTCCATCTCACGTATCCATCCACTCTCTTCTTTAACTTGAGAATCCATTCCATCTCTCAGTGCTTACTTCCAGTTGACAACTCTACCAACAAACACCTATTTGGTTCTTCTCCAAGGACTCACACTCCTCATCCATGCCAAGCTCCCACTGTATCTAGATTCTACCTGCATTGCCTCTTCACATCTTCCTAGTTCTTGACCATTAATAAGCAATATAAAGAAGGTGAACAATGAATATGAGGTTCACTTACCCTTTTTGACCTCCATATGAGTGTTTGAGACTTTTTGATAGCTTGTTTTCTACCCACCATCCATTCCAGTGACTAATCTCAGCCATCTCCCAGTCTGCTCCTGACCGATGTTAGTTCCCTGCACTGACCCTGACTACCGACATCATTTCCCTGGCCGACGCCGGTATCCTTTTACCGATGTCGGTCTTCCTGTTACTGATGTTGGTTACTATCTGACTGATGCTGGTACCTGTGTTCTCCTGTGATTGATAACTTTTTACCCACGAGCTCTCCATGGATCAAAATTCTATTTAAATCAACATAGCCCTGCTCAGAATAATTTAGTCTCTTCACCTGATCTCTGTCTATCATCTTCTCCATGAACACTAAGGCTTTCCAGTTCTTTAGCTTTTCAAAAACATCTGTCTTCCGCTTAAGAACATGCATTCCCCTCCTACATATGTGACCAAGCCTACAAAGCCACATCTCTATAACAAAAGGTGAATCAGTAATATAAGTAGATAGATAAAGGATACCTACTTTCTTACCACCATTTAATTCAAGTGTATCCACTATGAGAGTTATAGTGCATCTCTCATCACCCAAATTTCTTGAAGAAATTAGACTAATCTCCAAGACTAGTACCTACATGACTTCCTTCACCACTCGTGTGTTATCTGCCTATAATTTCAGCTTCACTTCCGCTTCGTCAATAATCTGACAAGGCTCTCCAACCCCTAAATGAATCTCTCCAAAGTCTCCAAAGACGTACCCATGAAAAGATACTCTATTTCAGGCTACATGGAAAGAGGCAAAAGAATCTATAAACAAAGATTCTACTTTATCCAGATCAACCTGTGCAATGACATTTATAGATTCTACTTTATCTAGAGCAACCTATGTAATGACCCCTGCAACATCTGCTTCTACACGTTGATCTTCTACCGACCAACAATCTCCTTTTACCTACTCTTTCTTTCCATCAATTAGACCATTTGTGCTATTTAGTTTCTCCATTCGTAGCTTACTTTCTTCTACCATTGCTATACTCCCACTCAATCTGAAACCCCTGAGAGTGACTTGTAATCAAAAACACTACCAGATCTGAAACCACCTATTAGTTAACCCAACCAAAAGCTCTGATACCACTTGATAGTATCAGCTCTTAAACCTACAACTAGGCTCTGATACCACTTGTCAGGAACCTAGAACAATAAACATGCTCTGATACCACTTGTTAGGATCTTACTCCACCAATTAGAGCACATATGATTACTTCTTGTATTAGCAACTAAACACTAAATTTAACTAGAATCAATAAGTAACTAGAAATATGAAACAACATAGGAATATGAGAGACAATACACAATTGTATTAATAATCACTCAGAAGAATATACATTAAAGAAGATGCCACTTCTTCTTCCACCTCAAAGGCTCACCACACCTCAAGACCTTCTTCCCTCTCTCTCTTGGTCCCAATAATCAACTCCAATACAAAATTGATGTTCACCTCTCCAACCAATCAGTAACACATTGCCAGTAAACCAAGTACACAATCATACTCTAAGTAGATCTCCTACTCTCTGATACTACCTACAAATCACTAGACCTTACTCACCATTGTAGATCTCCAAAAGAAGCCATGCTCACCTGCTGACTAAGATCATACAAATACGAAGAACCCTTCTGATTCTCCAAACCAGCACCCACTCTTGGTACTGTGGCACTAGGAGGAACACACCATTGCTCTCCTCTCTCAGAAGGAGCTTATTTTGCTCTCTTACTCCCTAGCTACAAGTTTACAATATAGCCCATGAGTCCATATATAGATCTCATGCATACAATAATTAGACTATCTTAATTATAATAATTAGACATGCAACTCAAGACTGTGACTGGCCTTTAACATGCAAACTAACAGTCCAAAAATAGACTCTCCAGAATGAACATGTAAATTGCATGTTCACGTATAGGCCGCCGACGTCGGCTCCTCCATGACCGATGTCAGCCGACTGGTGACTGACGTCGATTGCTTCTTCACTATTGTCTGACCGACGTCGATTGATCAAACTGACGTCAATTTCCCTGCAACTCTCTACAACCTCTGTAACCTCTGTAACTTCTCCTATTTGCATCTTGGTGAAGCTTTTAGCTCCACAACCTAACACTAAATCACTTGTGGGTTCATCCACCTCTAACTTATTCTGATTGATAACTTTGACCTCAACTAGAGTGTCTATATCATTTTGACTATCTAAACATTTATCTAAAGTGGTTGGATGAATTTCAAGACTGTGTTTCCTACAAATTGAAATAGATTCCTTTAAACTTAACTTTTTTTTCTATAAAATAATATCTCTCTTAGATGGTGAAGGTTCATCAAAAAATGAAGGCAAGGCAAGATTGATAAAGTTTTTGGCATGAGATATTTCAATATCTAGCTAAGTGGCTTCATTAACATGTTATGCCTCATTAGCATGCTAGATTCTCTCTTAGATATGTGACTGAGCTGGAAACTGATGTGGATTATTCTACAAGTGGTGAGAGGAACTACTATGATATTGAGACCTAGCACTAAATCTATGGCCATGAAATCCCCTATTAATCCTATGGTTTATAGGGTTAAAGGGTAATTTCTCAAAAAACATTATAAAACTCAATATCTATTGCATCAAAGTGGATTGACATTCTAGCTCCCCTATTAGCATTCTTAGGGCCAAATATCTTAGCCTTAAAAACTCCCCTTGGAAATTGTCTATTCAGATTCTACTGATTCATGCTACCTAAATTCTGGTTTCTTACCCAACCTTGATTATCACTATCTCTACCTAGTCAGAGTTGATCCCAACCCAACATCCCATATATTTGACATATATTCAAAAATTGATTATTTATGATTGAAAATCAACATGCATTTATTCGGTATAATACCAAACTATATTTCTATCTATCAATCACTTATAAAATCCATTATACACAAATAATCTCTACATTGTCTATTGACTAAAACAAAACTGAAATGTTTCAATAGTATCAACTATCATTTCAATATTCTATTTTGATTTCATCAAAATATCCATTAAAACCAACTGGAATTTCAAAATAAAATTATATTATCATAATTTTATTTCACAATATTCTTCTATATTCCTTTAAATTTTGCTTTCACTGTGAATATAGTTTCACATATATGTCTTTGTTAGAATAAAAATTGCACAAATTTCTAAACCAATTCAATCATGTCTAAAAGATAAAAAAATCTTATTCATGACATATATTCCTCAAACTATAACCCATATATATTACTCAAAACCAAATAAGAGACCAACTCATAAAAATAAACTTTGAACAATAACTTGTCCTTCCGAGTTGATATTATAATTTTCTTGAAACTATAAACATCTCTTATTATTTTATATATTCATGGTTTTAAAATATCCTAGAAAATTGTAGATGGTATGATATTTCATTTTGTCAGTCAACTCAAAATAATATACTCAGATTTTCATGAGAAAGCCATTCCTAATATCAAATTTTAATTACTTTGAAACTATTTCAAAATATGTAACTTAACCAAAATACCACAACCATTATCTCCATATGAAGCATTATTTTGAAACTAAACAACCATTTCAAAATTTTGTGAAACTATTAGCTGTTGACCAAATTTAACTTTTAGGTCAAATTGTGGCACCCCTAGGTAAAATCTTGGGTTTATAGATGTTTTGGGGGCATAATATATTTTCATGAGGTATTTTAGAGGTCATTTAATGTTATTCAATGATATATTAGCCTTGGTTATAAATTTCATTAGCCAACATGTCCTTTTGAGTCAATTTAGGGATCAAAAAGGTGTATTTAATGATTTGTATGGGTTTTTTGGGAAATGTGAAGGTTAAAAAATAAGGTGTCATTACCCATGTGTCCATATAACTCTTAAGTAATTGAAAAAACATAAATATGGTAGGTTATGCATAAGAAAATGTAGTTTTATTGAAGGAAAAGAAGAGTTTGGCACTTATATGACCTCTTTGGGAAGTGTGCAACATGATAAATAGTCAAGCAGTGCCTCTTCAACTTTTACATTCTCAATTACATGATTTATTTTATTTTTAAGTGTCATTTATTTCTCAAAACTGTTCTACTCTCTTTTCACTCTTCTTGGCAAGTATAAGTGACTTTTAGGTTTTTGCTTGGTACATAAAGCTCAAGATGTTATAGGGAAAATGATTTTGGAAGGTTTTTATACACTATGATACCTTCATTTTAATATAAGTAAAAAAAATGGTGGCCTATGCTTCATAAACCATTCTCATGAAGTTTACCTTTCAAACCTATCTCCTAATCTGTGTACCCTATAGGTTTTACCTTGGTTTGAGAAATTATGTACAAACTAATTACTAAGTTTGATGTCAAATGATTTTGACCTCCTCCTAAGATGACTCCCATGCTTGGTTTTAAGTTTCATGAGGTTTTAATATGCTAACTACTTTAGATTGTAAGAGGGTACACCATTCTATGTTACATGCAGTCTTGCACCATTTTCAAGATCTTTATTTTTTGACCATGGTTTCAAGGGGTTGTGATAAGTCTTTGTTCATATTATATTTCCATTATCATATCAATCTAATATTTAAAGTAACATTTCATGAGTTACAACCATGTACACTATGCAGTCAACTCCTTACCTAATTTTAGTTACATCCATTATTGAACCACATGTGCAAAACTTGTTACTATATTAACAAAAGTGTATTAGAGATATGAAGATGTTGAATTTTTTTATAATTAGGAATAAACAAATTGAACCTTCTAAATAGTTTATAAGGAGACTATGGCAGCATGATATAACTTCCACATAGTCTGCCATTGGAACATGCATCTATAGGTTTTTAAAGGAGGGTATCATGTTTAGATGAAACTATCTTGACTTGCTCCAAGTCTTCATAGGTTAGAGTGGATTAATTTCAACATTTTAAAGAGGTACCATGTTTGTTGAGGGTTCATATAACATGTGTATGACTTATATCCTACTCATTACCTTGTCTACAACCCATAACCACCTACAAGTGGTACCACAGAGCATGAGAATACCTTTTGAAGGTGTCAAATTAGGTGATGAAACCCTTATTTATGGTTATAACACATTAAGGAGATCATGTTACACATATTTGAAGTGTTAGATGGATGACAAGAGGGAATTGTTAGTTCTAAAAAACAAGATGATTGTTTTAGGCCCATAGTCCCTAAAGAGGGAAAATAGAGGACCTCACCATTTTATAGATGATTTACAACAATTTTTCCACTACAGGTTCCCTATTTCATCATAAATACATACCTATAGGAAACAAAGACAAGGTGTCTCAATCAATGGGAGAAAAGAGTTTGTAGCTCCGAAGTGCATATGAAATAGATAAATAGGGCTAACACGATGAATTAACATATGACTATATCCATTAGGATTATTATGGACACAATAATCTCTAAGCAATGTGAAATAAGCCTACTCAAACCACTTTCACCCCTGTATGCACCTACAACAACCATGTTATAGTCTTGAATATGAATTGAGAATAGAGAGATAAATGTGTTATGGAAGAGAAATATATTTACTAGTCAACTCAAGTGGTTCATGATTGATAAAAAACATGTTTGAACAAGCTCCAAAACTCCCATTAGTGTGACCACCCACTTTTCTTCTTAGTCATTAGTTGTAGTCTGTATAAGTGAGCAAGGAGACCCATGTTACTCAATGGGTAGAAATGGAGAATCTAAAGGAAGAAGAGTATTCTAGTTGAATTAAAATATTCATAAGAATGAATTGGGGATAATTAACATGTTAAATATGCCTAAATATCTTGAATCTATCATTGAGAAGGTCATCCTTGAGGAAGGAAACATGGAAACACAATCAAGTTAACATGCAATCTTGAGAATTCAAGAAGGAAAGAGGGTTTATAGTAGGGTAGAGTGGTGAATGGGATTTAATAATCTCTACCATGATTTTTATATCTTTAATTTACCATTTATAATTAAAAACAAGTAATGGAAATAACTTGAACAACCTACACAGTCCATATGGGAAGGGCCTACACATAATTTTCTTCCTTCACAGTCTGTCTCAATTTTTAGCACTTTTGAATGTCTAATAATATGATCAAGGGTTGAAATTTAACACAAGATGTCTTTAAAACTTGGATATACCATTCCAATATTTATTTGGTATAGGAAAATAGGGGAAGTGCCCTTTGTTTTGTCTAAGATAGAGGGCACTTTCCTCATGCATAAATCTTGTAGTCTTGGCAAAAAGAGATAATAAGGTAATACTATAACTATTTATACCTTAATTAAAGGTCTGTGGATTTGAATTACACCTATTAAAACATGAAAAATCTTTCATATAATAAATAATTCCACCTTTGAGGCCTAAACCTACAAAATTTACAAACATGCTTGTTGTGCATGGTGAAGCTTAAGTCCAAATGGAGACCCATCTTCACCCTTGTCATAATATGAACATTAAAACCAATTTAGACATGATTATTGCATCAAAATATAAGTTTATAGTATTATGGAATGAAAGGAAATCAAATACAAAGGTCTAAACACCAAAATTTACAGTTAGCCTTAAGAGTAAGGATTAGGCCTAGAGATCAAATGGAAGGTCACTTTCAGTGCTAGCCTTAGATATGAATTTAGACCTATTATATCATGTTTTTTGAGTTATTATAGAGGTGTTAAAGCTTTTATAAGTCATATAAACCCTAAAAAACTATTTTTGAGCTCAAAAATCTCTCAAACATGCATAAATGTAAAAAAAAGCTCAAAGGATGGTTTTAGATGCTCACATATCCCCAGAGGTTATGCATGGGAATCTAAGGAGATTAGGGATGTTAATTGGGTATTTCAACATCACTTTAGTGATATTTTTTTGAAGGTTGGATGTGAAACCTTTATGAACAAAGCTTTAAGGCTTAAACTACTCAAGAAACCCTTACAAACCCTTGTAGAGACTCGATTAGGAAGATAAGGATAGAGATGCACCTAAATAAAATAGAATGGCATGAATTATGATTATATCTTATAGAGGAATCCCTAAGGCTTCCCCATGATCTTTATTTATATGCAATTGTATGGATGGGGTGAGAAAAATGCTATTTTTGACCATTTTTGTGTTGTGAAAGATACAACAAGTTTAAAGAGGTGAAATAAAGTTTGGGAGGAAGCTCAAGACTTTTAATAACTCCTTATGTCTATTTTATTCCAAGGAAAAAATTCTAATTGTCTAAACTAGGTGCTTCAACTCATCTAGTCAAGACTAGCCTAATGGAGAAGTTAGTGAGAAGGGTGGAGAGCTTCATGTGAGCTAATTTTAAAGCATGTCTGATGATTTTAAGGATATGATGGGTCTTTAAAATTTTCATCCACTCCCTCCCACATATTTTCATGAGCAACTAATTCTAATTTTGAGGCCAAGTGTACAGGGTGCATGGAATAACAATTTTTTTGATAGCAGATGATGATTGCTCCTTTCCAAGTGATTCTAGATGACCAATCCTACAACTAATACATGGAGAGGCATTTTTTATGTCATTAAACTTCATTAAAATAATTATACTTTATCCCAATTATTTATAAGTTTTTCAAACTAAGCTAATTATGTAGACATTTTTTTTAGCTAAAATAAGGAGTTTCTTGCCACCTTTCATGAAGTTTATGACTTGGATTGACACTTGTATCTCCTAACCTTACATGGTTCATCCCACATCTTCTTATCATGAAAAAATATTTGATATTATTATCTTGACAAGTGTCCTTGTGACCCTTGGACTTCTCTCTTCTCCTCTCTCTCTCTCTCTCTCAAGTTCTATAAAAACTAGCCATTTTGTCATTGTATTGGATTCTCCACTTGAGTATGGAAAATCCATACTCAAATTTATACCTTTTATAAATGAGACTACTAATTTTTACCTCCTCCATGAATATTCTTATTGTGTTCATTTGGAATGTTTTATTTTTCATAAGTGAAGACTATGGATTCCTTGGCATGTTATCTCATTCTATCATCTATTTTCAGTTGGAGAGTTTCTTCTTGCAGGGCATGTGAAGTATTCTAGGAAAGGTATAAGATTTAGTGATTTATCCTATTCATTAGTGACATCATAAGCCTCTTTTATAGTTCTCTTAGCTTTTCAAATTCATCCATAACCTCACAATGTAACATTGATGTGAGAAGATGAAGATTGGAGAAGTGTATGTTCACTTTATCCTTTGATTTCAAGTGTAATATGCATATGGTTAGAGGTAATCAATCTATTTGGATTATCAACTCCCTTAGGATAGTTTGTTTTTATTTATCTATCTCCATTTTCACCCCTAATTTTAGTAGTAGTTGCAATCCAAAGTGGTACATTAAGGGAGCTAGCCCTATCTGGAGATTCACCTCATTCCTTAGGCTACCCATAAGCCTAGAGGTGATTCAATTATGCTACCTATATGAGGAGAGATTTTAAATCTCATAAAAGGTTGTAAATCCAAGTGAAAATATCTTTTGGCATGTCTGATGGGACACTTGTTTTAAAAGGTTGGGATATTTTTTATGTTGTCTCTCAATAATTAGCCTTTTGAGGCATCTATCAAAACATTAATGGTGACTCCAAAGATAGATCAAATGGTCAAGTAGCTTAGGTTTTCCTTTTGAATATTGATGATATCCATTCCTTATGTATTTTCTTCTTAATTAAGTTTTCATGGCTGACTTTGATGTTGAGATTTGTCTTATACAAGTTGGTGAATGATATCAGTCTTAATGAAAAGTCCCATTCCCTATCAGTCTTGCTTGATGAATGAGACTTTTCAAGCTTGTCCCATTCCCTATCAATATGAACAAGTCCTTAATCAACACAATTAGGAAGTCGATCAGTCTTATAATCTACCTTGTGATAAACCAAATTTTACCCCTCAATATTCCTATCAAAATGGTTATCAATCTTATGAGCCATGACAGCCATAGAGCCCTTCATTTCCCTCTCCATATGGATACCATGTTTTTGGACAACCTAATGAGAATGGATACCAAGTAACACCTCTCTATGAGCCCTATCATTCATACTATAATGTATATCATCCTCAAGATCATTCTTATGAGTCTTTTAATATAAAACCAAATGTTTTCATGGATTGTAAACAAAATTACCATTTTCAAGATGTAGCTCCTACTCATATAGATGTTACTTCTCCTAATCATTCCAAGAATTCACTTCCATATGAGCGCTAGTGCCTTCCTCTTTTCCAAACCCATTCATAATCCTTCTCCTTAATCCCACACTCCATCTCAAACTCCTTCACATTATACTACAACTTTTACTCTAGCTCCTTCACCTCAAATCCATGAGCCTATCCATCAACCTTTCACATCATTCCTTCTCAAGGAGGAACCTATCTTGAGAGAAGCTAGTAAAGAAAAAAAAATAGTTCATGGATAATCAAGAGGTTTTCATGAGTGATTATGAAGAATAAATCACCATAGGGTCTCCCCTTGGTGAAAAAAAGGACAATCCACTAGCTAACATCTCTATATTTGAAGTGATATGTATTCATGAAGATACCCCTATACTTCACCCTCAATCTAATTTTGAGTTTTATGTGCCACCTCCACCAACTAGTTCATCTTGTCCTTGCCCTATCACTCTTTTCCTTGATGGAAATGTGGTATGAGAACGTAAGGAGGATTAGCTATTTGATAAAGAAATAGAAATTTTGCTTGAAGAAAACTTACCTCCTTGGTAGCCTCATTGGGCTAGGTCACATGATTTCAAGATGCCTAGTCTTGGCATTACCATGAAGGAGAAAGAGACAGAGGATCTTACAGCCCTTAACGAAGATTCTATAGTTGATCAAAATCTTTTAGATGAATATATCAAACATGAATTAGAATTTACTATCAAGAATGAAAGTCAAGTCATCCCTCCAGAAGTGGTAGTCCTAAGAGAGACTCATGAAACCAAGATAGAGGAAATAGTTCTTGAAGAAGGAATTCATGAAGAAGAATATTTATGGTATAGGTTCAATGTCATTTACAAGGAATTTTATGAGTTATGTAAATATTATCCTTATCTAAAAGATTTCACACCTGATGACAAGCTTGTTGATGATTCTAAACATGATATTGAGTGTTCAACCAAACATAAAGACGAAGCTCTTTCAGTTGGTCAAGAACCTGCTATCATGAACTCACTTGGTGATGCTAGTATACAAGTTGTTAACAAGGATGATTAGCAGTTGTAAATAGAGATCTTTCAAGAGCTTGAAGAAATTTTCTAGGTTGAGGTTCAAGTGCATGACAAGGTGAATAAATAATATTCCATGGAGGATAATGATCAAGATTGGATAGAATTTGCAAAGCTCCTTGATGAGCTAGAAGAACTTGCAGCTGAGAGGAAACCCAATCTTGTTGAAATCAATATGGAAGAAAAAAAGGTATGCCTTATTAAATCATAATTTTAATTTTAAATTGAGGATCCACATGACAAGGTTGAATATGTTTGGATGCAAGAGGAATACTTTTACATTACAAACTTATTTGAAGATGGTCTACTTGAGAGCATGGTAATTGAAGTGTCAAGGAATAGTTCTAATTCACAAAACATCCAATCCAAGGAGAAAAAATCTTAGCACCATGTTACATACCATGAATAAGGTTATCATTCAAACTTCTCATTTGATCTAGGAGGGAGGTATGCTTAGTTTTTAGTTGTACATAATAGTTTTTTTGTTTTCCCTAAGTGTCTTGAGCACATGTGTGTGTGTTTTGTTTTATGTGTATATCTTTTATTTTATGTGTTTGAGGTATTCATTAGTGTATTTTATTGATAAAATCCAATGGTCAAATTTTTCCTTATTTGTATCTAACTTAAGATGACTCCTAATCCCAATAAACTGATAAAGCTACTGGTCTAGTTAGTATAGCCGGCATATTACCACTATGAGTCACCAATTTGTTGACCAAATTTGACTTTTAGGTCAAATTAGGGCACCCCTAGGTAAAAAATTGGTTTTATAGATGTTTTTAGGGGCATAATATCTTTCAATAAGGTGTTTCATAATATATTTAATTTTATTCAATGATATATTAACCTTGGTTATAAATTTCATTAGCTAACATGTCCTTTTGAGTCATTTTAGGGGTCAAAAAGGTGCATTTAATATTTTGTATAGCTTTATTTGGAAATGTGAAGGTTAAAAAATATTATTTAATGCCCCATGTGTCCATATAAGTATTAATTAACTGAATAAAATGAAATATGGTAGGTTATGCACAAGAAAAGGTAGTTTTCTTGAAGGAAAAGAAGAGTTTGGCACTTATACAACCTCTTTGAGAAGTGTGACAAGTGATAAATGGTAAGTAAGTGTCTCTTATGCTTCCCCACTATAAATTCCATGATTTTTTTAATTTTCAAATGTTATTTATTTCTCAATACCATTCTACTCTCTTTTCACTCTTCTTGGCAAGCAAAGTGACTTTTACATTTTTGCTTGGTACAGACAACTCAAGATGTTTCAAGGAAATTATTTTTGTGAGGTTGTTTTACACTATGAGACCTTAATTTTAATATAATTATTTTGAAATTTTTTTGACTTTGATTAATTAACCATCCTCATGAAGTAAACCTTTCAAACATGTCTGTTAATCTATGTACCCTATTAGTTTTGCCTTGATTTGAGAAATTACGTATGAACCAATTATTGAGTTTGATGAAAAATTATGATTACCTCATAATTATATCACTCTAATTCTTGGTTTCGAGTTTCATGAGATTTTTTATATTCTAATTACCTTATATTTCAAGAGGGTACACCATTCTGTGTTATAGGTAGTGTTTCATTAAATTTTGTCTATTATAAGTCTAAAGGAAATTAAAAAGAAGGATGGGGATAAATGATTAGAATGAACCTATATTTGATTTATAAACTATATCCAAACATTTTGAGCACTCTTTTTTGGTTTGGGAGGACTACCTACAAATAAGAAAACACTACCACAAGATGTTTGTTAGCAGATAAATGAGTGGGCTGCCAAGCTATGTGCTTGTTCTAGAAAGTGTGAAACTTCCCTAGAGATGAAAATCCACTTTTGAGAGGAAAAATAATAATAAATAATTGAAAGAGAGATAGAGAGAGAGTGAAAGAGAGATGAGATTACCATTATTAACAACTTATACATAACAAAGAGTGATAGGGTATAGGTGAGGTACTTTGTTGGTATTTTAGAAGTTGTCTGGGTAGGTTTTAAAGAGGCTAGGAAATTGATAGTCGTTGACATCGGTAGGAATGTGACTAATATTACTTATAATATTGAGGTCAGTAGTGAGGTGACTAATGTCAATTAGGCTACTGAGGTTGGTAGGAGAAATAATTGTTTGGAAAGTTGTAGAAGACTTTCTTTAGTCTGGGAACTAGTTTGGATTAGCTTAGGGAGGTTGAGAGAGTTATAAGAGGGAGATTATGGCTTGGTTAAGTTTATTAAGAGGTTTTTTATGTCAAGTAAAGGGGAAATAAGAAAGGAATCGTTATAACTTCCTCATAGGGGTATGGTTAGAGGTACATAAAGTAGTACAAGGTAGATATAATGAAATAGTAGAATAAATATTTAAACAACCTATAGTATCATTGATGTACTTAGCTATGGTGGTCATTGAATGATAAGTGATAGGTTTATGGCCTATATCAAGGAGTTTAAAATTTAATTTTTGAATAGAGAGAATAATTGGGTGTTTTTGGTCCTCAAGATCTCAATTGCTGATTTTGATTAACTTATGCAAAGTGATTGTAAGCCTGGATGTCAAAAATAGAATGTCAAGAGCCTAAATGAGAGTAATAATTGATTTTATTAATTTATACTAACCTAAACCATAGGTTAGAGTTTGTATTATATTATTAACATCGATGATCTTGCTGATATTGACCATGATCCCATCGATGTTGACCATGGGTTGACCAAGGTCAGTGGCCCTAAAATAGGTAAACCTTTCCATTTTTGGCTAATTTCTTGTTGTTGTGCATGCCAAGTGTGACACCCATTATAAAATGGTAAAAATAAGAGGTTAGGAAGGAAGTAGTTGTTTAAGAATTTAGTTTGGAAGTGGGAATGAGTCTTGGGTAGTTAGGATGAGGAGACCAAGTCTTGAGGTGACTCATCAGGGGAGAATTAATCATAGGATGAGGTGGCCAAGTAAGGTGGAAATAAGAATTTTTAATTAACTTAATTAATTATTTTAAATGAATTAAATGTGTGAAGGGTAAAAGTATGGGCTAAGGTTGATTAATTATTATTATTAAAATGGGTTTAGGGGGGTTTCAACATAGGAAGTTACGCATGTGTGTGTGACATAAATTTGGTGTCTACATTTTCCCTTTTTTGTCTTGTAATTTTTACTAATATGTTACAAGACAAAAATAGGATTTAGATGCTTCAAGTATTGGATAAGGTATCCCCCCTCAAGATGGGAATTAAGGGTGGAGAAACTAGAATTAGGTACTAGTTTGACAAAAGGGTAATTGGATGACTGGTGGAGAATAGAGTTTGGAATAGGTGTGTAGGTCTAGGGTAGAGAGAGAGAGAGAGAGGCAATGAATCATAGGGTAGAGAGAGAGAGAGAGGAAATTAAGCCTAAGGTGGAGAGATAAAGGTGGGTATATGGCTGAGCTAACCTCAAATGACCCCTTGTTGATTGAGTGCTACCTATATAGCCCAATTTAGGGCTTCAAGCTAATGTAATTCTCCCAGTGAGAAGGGAAAAAGGTAGTGATAGAGTAGATTAAAAGGGATGTGAATTAATTTGTTTGTGTATGGATGTAGGTGAGGATGGATCTTACACTATGAGATCATATATTAAGGTTATTGACACACTTCAGGAGATATGTTACTCTAGATAAGTGGGAACATATGGTGGTCATGGGTTTAGGAGGAGTGCAATGGTGTTGTCATGTCACACAAGATGTGTCACTGATGATAGATTTGTTAAGAGGTAGGATCATACCACTAATACCTTCCATCTACCGACTGGGGAGTTGACAGTGACATAGGAGGATGTATATAGGATTCTATAGCTACCACTCTAGGGCAAGGATATTTTTTCGTGCTCAAGAGAGGAACATGATATACACATGGTTACTTTATATGGGGAGCATGTTAGTGAGGTGACCTACCATTCCATGAGTTTTGTATATGAGCCACTCTATATGGATGATAAGGATCAACATCATCTGAGCATCCTAATGATGATCAAGATCATGATGTATGCATTACCAGATGCAGATGGTAGGATATTTCTAATTGCTTTGATAGGTGTGCTTACATAAATGATTGAGTGGTAGACCATTTTTACTTGGGATCTAGTATGTTTGACTTAGTTAAATAGAGAGTTATGGGGTTTGAGTCCACATCAGTGATATAGTTTATGTTGGTCATCTATTGCATTATTGGGTGTATGATTACATCATGGTGACATGACCTCTGGGGTTACCTACCACTATCCTAGCTAGCTTTAGGGTTGGATTTAGATGATGGAAAGATGGTATGGCATAGACTCAAGTGGATGGAATCATGGGAGACATTGCCTACTATAGGCACATGATCAAGTTCTTAATCCCTATATATATCATGTGGAGACCATATTTGACATACCTAGTTTTAAGAGGGTAGGTAGAGTAGCTTATTAGGTTGCAAAGTTCACTATGGGTCAAGGGGAGATGGGCTGGTGAGTTGGAGATGGTACCCATGGTATGGGTTAGGAGGAAGTTTGGGTTACTATAGGATATTTTTCTTGCCTTCCCTTGATATAGGAGGGATGACATAGAGGCACCCTTGTCATTGCCTGAGGAGACTGATGGGCTAGATTTTGAGGAGCTACTAGTAGGGCTAGGTGTTGGGGACCCACGGTGTATAACATCTTATACAACTTGGTGGGTAGGGATACATTTGGTGGTGGAGGTCAAGAGGCCACCAACAAATATATAAGGGTTAGTTAGGGAGAGACATGCAGTGTTATAAGCTTGAGATACAGTAGTAAAAGCCTAATATGTATTGGTGCAAGCTCAAGAGATAGCCTAGGTAGAGTTTTTAGCCTTACAGGGGTAGGTGGTAATGTTTTAAGGTCAGATTAGGGATCTATAGGGATAAGTTGTATCACTACAGGGCTAGGTGATTATTTTATAGGGTCAAGTGACTATAGTGACAATAGATAGAGATAGTCTAATAGCAGCAGACTAGGCCACTCCTCCTCCACCACCACCATAGGCACTAGTATAGGTTGGGCCATCA
Source organism: Torreya grandis (assembly GCA_037957365.1). Taxonomy (NCBI): domain Eukaryota; kingdom Viridiplantae; phylum Streptophyta; class Pinopsida; order Cupressales; family Taxaceae; genus Torreya; species Torreya grandis. The sequence continues at coordinate 21,467 of JARHVA010008243.1, read as the reverse complement.
TTAAGTGTTATGGGTCCTCCATAGAATATATCTATGGAAAGGTATTTGACTACCCTAGATGATATTGCTTATTATGAGAGGGTGATTAGAGATTTCCCATAGATATAGAGATATTCAAAGTTTAGAGAGTAAGAGATGTTGATGTCACATGCGATGGATTCTAGATCACGTCGATGTAGATAAATAGAGAGTGGTGATGATACTACATATTCATGACCACATAGAGAGCCTTAAGGACCCTGAGTATTAGAGTTTTCTAGTTTTTAGTTATATATGTTACATGTATAATTTTGATATTTTTGTGATGTTATGATGATGTAGATGATGAACATATATTTTGATCACATATTATATGTATGAGATGTTTATTTATTTCCATGTGTTTATTTGAGAAGAATTGTTTATGATTATGATGATGATATTGATGATGTTTATGTTATGCTATGTTAATTTGGATGTCAATGTTGATCATATTATTTGAGTTTAGACTAGCCTTTCCCATTTATGTGATGGTATATGCATAGTTGATTAGCTAGTTTCATTTTTAGCATTTTTCCATATTTGTTATGGTGTATACTTAATATGAATAGATTGGTTATGTTAGATTATTTCAACATTTTTCCATATTTGTGATGGTGTATGCATAAAATAAATAGGTTGATTAGGTTAATTTCTTTCAGAATTTTTCCATATTTGTGATGGTGTATGTGTAAAATAAATAGGCTGGGTATGTTAGTGTTTGTGTGACATTGTTTCTTCATCTCAAATAGAGATATAAACATATGATGTGGATGGGAAAATAAAGAGGCAAAATGCTCATGTATTGACAAAGATCATAATTTAGAATATAAATAGGCTCAGGAAAATGAGCCTCTTTCATGCCTTATATCTTTGAACCATTATGTTTGTTAGAGAAAAAAAAGTGTTTACCATATGTTAAGTGAGCTTCATAGTCCCTTGAAAGATTATGAGGATAAAAAGGGTAGAATGAGAAAAAATGTTTAGATAACATAACCTCCCAAGTAGAAATGATATGTCCCTTTTGTGAGTGACCCGAGAGCTGATATAGGCAAGTCTATGACTAAAATATTTCTTTTTTTTGTGTAAGCTATTTAATGTGCAAATCCTACAATGGGATTTTTTATAGGTTAAGGTTTTACAAAGAGGTGAGGAGCCCTTTGAATTTATTTTTCCCTTTGAGAACAAATCTTGGCTTAGCCATCCTTTAAGGGAGTGGTCTAAGCATTTGTTTTGAATTTTAAATAGTTGTCCTTCAAGAGAGAAGTCTATTGATAGTAGTAAAGGGAAGTTATGTAACTATCTTTCAAGGGAGTAGTTTGCATTGAAAAGCATGACCTGATATTTTATAACTTTTTCCAAATATCCCATTTATTTATTTATTTTCCTATTAGTCATGGAAAAGACTATAGGGGCTTAGGAGTTTTCCACTATGAGGATAAAACCATACCACTATGTAAGTTATCTAAGTGTATAAGAGTAAGGGTGAAGAGGAAGTGAAATGAATGTAATAGAGATGCTCAAGGGATGAGCTCAAGGTAAACATGAAATAAAGTGACATTGGTTTAATAAAATAATGGTCATAGATGTAAGGCATTTAAAGGCTTGAGTTCTAGCCTTCCTTAGAGAGAAGCCAAGTGATAAGTTCTTAAACCATACTTGTGAGTTATGATATAAGGTCCAAGCCAATTAGGAGAAAATTTACCCCATTTGATTTTCTCCATGTTCATCACATGTTGATTTTATTTTAAGATGAGATCTCCTATATTGAAATCTTGATCTTTAAGGTTTCTTTTATACGCATGTTTGATACACTCTTGATAGATTTGAAGGTGGTTGAGGGCTATGAGACAATGCTCATCAAGCAATTCAAGTTGGCCTAAACATTCTAGGAAAAATTCATCATTAGGAAGTATGTCATGTAGAGAAATACAAAGAGAAGGAATTTGGACCTCAAGAGGTAAAACAACCTCTATCCCATATACCAATGAAAAAGGTGTACACTTGTATGGGTTTGAATGCTAGTACGATAAGCCCATAAGTAAAAATAATGTGAGTGTGCTAATCCTTGCATGTATCATTGGCTACCTTCATGAGAATTTTGGTCAAAGTTTTGTTAGAATTTTCTACCTGTCCATCATCTTAGGGATAATATGGTGATGAGAAGCTTAATTTGATTCCAAATGAATCACAAAGATATTGAACAATCTTGTTCTTGAAAGACTTTCCATTATCTTTTATAATGTTGTGAGGTACACAAAAATGATAGATGATGTGATGGTTAATGAAATCAATAATTTTGTCAGCTTTAGTGGAAATGAGAGGTACAACTTCAACCCACTTAGTGAAGTATTCAATGGTAATAATGATAAAATGATGACAGAGTGATGAATGAGGGTTAATATCTCCAATTAGATCTAAGCCCCATTAAGAGAAGGGTTAAAATTATTTGGCAACTTGTAATGTATGACTAGGAATGTGAAGGAGGTTAGTGTGTTGTTGACACTTGATACAACATCAAACGTAATCAACACAGTCTTGATGAAGTATGGGCCAATAATAGCTAAGTCAAAGAATACATTTAGTAATTGTGTGACCATTGAAATGCCCACCACAAATCCCATCATGGATTTCCTTAATAGCAAAGGGAGTCTCAGTACTAGCTAGGCATCTAAGGATAAGATCATCAAAACTTTTCTTGTAGAGAAGTTCCCCTAGTATAGTGTAATGAGAAACATGTTTTATGAAGGCCCATTTCCCATTATGAGAAATATCAGAAGGGTTAATAGAGAAGGAAAGATAATCTATGAGTTGTTTGTACAATAAGTCTTATGGGGGTGGTTGTTACATTTATGACAAATAAGATGTTAGATAAGACATAGGAGGATAATGTTAAGTGATGCATGGTGACATAGATTCTTGAAGAGGAGGATGAAGAGGGTATGTTTGAAGCAAGTAAATCCATCATGTCATCAAATTTGTTTGTAGATCAAGGAATAATTTGTAAGAGATAAGAGTTAAATGATCCCAAGTGTGTATCTACATGATGTTTATACCACTATAAAATTTCATTTTTGCATAGGTAGGAACCATTTATAGAATTAAAAAAAAAATGGTTATGGATTTGATACCCAAGAAGAGAGCTATTTGAAGTCCTAGAATCAAATCCTCATATTTGGACATATTGTTAGTGCATTCAAAATCTATTTTAAATGACAAAGGCATAGGTTCATCATCTAGAGGAATAATAATTAACCCCACACCCTCACCATGTTGGCATTTAGATCCATCAAACAACATCGTCATTTGATAGGAGATGTCATCGGTGAAGAGTGTTTCAATAGGTTCATCAAGAAATTCAAGCTTTGAAGGTTGATTATCAAGTAAAGGGGAAGAATGAGCTACCAAGCTAACTAGTTAGTGATTGTTTTCCCTTTAATAGATTTTTTTTAATGAACTCTAAATCAAATTTAGCAAGAAACATGAGCCACCGAGCTACACATTGGTTGTGATATGGTTTAAAATGCATGTATTTGAGAGGATCAGTATGGGTGACCACATAGGTTTTATGATTTAAGAGATAATGGTAAAGTTTAAAGGTGAAAAATACCAACACAAGGCAATGTTTTTCAGTATGGTTATATCAAGTCTCATAATAAATAAGTGTGTGGCTTATGTAAAAACCACCTACTCTCGATGTTGGTCATCTCGATGTACAATCATAGAACCTATAGAATGGTCTATTATGAAGATGTATAAGTAAAAAAAAGGTGATTTTCCTTAGGTGGAATAAGAATTAGTGGGGAAAGAAGGTATTGTTTAAGTACATCAAAGGCTTCTTGGTAATATTTATTCTATTGAAAGTAGACATCTTTTTTGATGAGATGGTGAAAGGGTTGGAAGTGATCTAAAAACTAGGAAATGAAGCATAAAATAGACTGAAGTTTGAATTTTAGGCTATAGAATTTGATATTAGTATGTGGAGGCATCTCTAGGATTTCTCTAACCTTAGTAGGATCAACCTCGATACCATAGAGAGAAATGATAAAACCTAAGAGTTTACTGGAAAGAACACTAAAGACACATTTCTTTGGGTTTATTCGAATGTTATACTGGAGGAGATGAGTGAATATGGTTTTGAGAATTGTTAAGTGTTCTTGATGAATTTTAGACTTTTTGAGTAAGTCATCCATGTAATCCTCCATAATTTTGTGTAGGAGATCATGGAAAATGTAGATCATGGGGTGTTGGTAAGTTATACTAGCATTCTTCAATCTAAAATGCATGACCTGATAATAGGTCCCCCATGGGGTAATAAAGGTTATCTTGTGTTGATCCTCAAGAGTGACCAAGATTTAATTATACCCAGAGAATCCATCCATAAGTGATAGCATCTCATGGCTGACTGTTAGATCAACAAGTTGGTCGATACTAGGTAATGTGAAATCATCTTTGGAAAAGTTAGGTTTAAATCACAATAATTAGTGTAAATATAGATTCCCCTAGTAGCTTCTATAATAGGAACAATTAGAAATCAATTGTGGGTATTTGATGGGTTAGATAAAGTTAACAGAAATGAGGTATTAAAACTCTTCTTTGATAAGGAGAGAGATACAAGGATGCATTTTTCAAAGCTTTTGCTTAATGATTTTAGTATCTCGATTGGTGACAATGTTATGGGTGATGATAGAGAGGTCAATACTAGGCATGTCATTATAAGACCAAGTAAAGGCTTTGTTATGGTCACTAAGAAATGTGGCATAATCAGCTTGCTCAGAGGAATCTAAAGATTGGCCAATATTGAGGATGTGAGGGTTATCTTGACAAGGTAGGTTGATATAAATGGTTGATTCATTTAACATAGTTTGCATTTCAAATGGGAGTGATCATTAGATATAGGAATCATCTACACCCATGTAGGTGAGAATTGCATCATCATGTTGACATTGGATAAAGTTAATAGTGGGAGAATCTTCATCAATTATTTCAAGATGAATGAGAGGAAGGGAGCTTGTTTCTTTACCTTGATGATAGGTGAGAGGCCCCAAATGGATGGCATTATTAAAAAAAAAATTAGGAGTTATAGATACCTCTGATTCAATAGGTGATTGTGAATAAGAAGGTGGAGAAGGAGAAATTGGTTCTTTGAAAATTAGTTCATGGGAGGTTTTAGTGAGTTTATTTAGTTCATCATATCCCACCCCATGCCTCTTTTTGGCATTTTCAATGGTGCTGGTAGTAGGATATTCAATAGGTGTATGGACACCTTGTTCATAATGACCCAAACCAAATCCTTTCTAGGCACACCTATAGAGATAGGTGTGGGAAAATCTAGGGTTACTCAAGAAAGAGAATTCATAGGTAAACAGTTGTGGTGAAGAAGATAGATTACAAACAATGGGATCTTGATCAACTCCCCCATATGTGAAATTGGTCAAAGGTTAGGGGGCCCATAAGGGATGACCATCCCAATACAGGGATCATTATTTGGGTGCATTTGAAGCCTTATATATTACTTTGGAGTATGTAACATGTTAAGCATCAAAAAATGATATTCATTGAGTGATAATCATTGAAAGGTCTCCTCTATGGGATCTTTGTCAAAAATTTGTGTTGTTAGTATCTATGTAACTAAGGGAGTGGAGTTTATGGAAGCTTTAGAAGCATCATGTGAGGAAGAGGATATTTTCAATGGGATGAGAACGTCATTGGGACTATAGGTCATATTACATGTTTTAAACAGAGGTGGGTTAACAGGTATAACATGTACTTGTCCATCATGTTCAAAATTGACACAATGGTGCAAAGTTGAGGGTACACATGCCATAGCACATATCCAAAGTCATACAAGTAGTATCTAATATTAGAACTCTCCTTCCACAACATAGAAGAGATCAAGAATTATGTGGGTACCTACATGAATATGTAAGACAACAATGCCCACCATAATAGCTATAGTATCATTAAAGGAATGTCATATCACATTAGTTTGAGACATAAAATTTTAAAGAAGGGCTAGCTGTTTATAAGCATGGTTATAAATAATATTAATACTAGCTCCCCCATTGATCATAACTCTCTTGATATGAGTTTGATCAATATATACGGTAATAAAAAGGGTAGAATCTTGATCTTCAGGATGTTGAAGTGGAATTTTTGAATCACTAAAATAAATTCAAGAGATGGAATTAAGGGAGCTGACTAAAGCTATAAGAGGTTGGGGATCATTTGATTGTACCTCAATTGCTTGGAAAGAACTAGTCAAAGTTTGATAGTGTTGGGTTGAGCTTTGAATTAAATCATATAAAGACATTTTCACAAGATTTTGGTGAAGTTGTTTCACCATTGAGCTTTGGATAACATCTGAAGATGTTTTTTTAAGAACACCCAAGATGGAAATATTAGGGTTAATAGGGGAAGAGTCTATGGTGAAGGGATGGGTCTAAGGCGTAGTGACCTTTTCCTTATCTTTATCTTTTTGGTTTTATGACTGTGTGGCCACATTAACTGTGTTGACTTGAAAAGTTAGGGAAGGAGGTGGTAAAGGGGTTATGATGACATCTTTGGGTTTGAATTTAGGTGGAATACTAGGAAACACTATTGATGCCAAAGGTGGAATAACAAAAAGGTTAACAGTAGTGTCATCAAAAAGAGTGTCAATGTCAAAGTTTTGCTAAATAACCGTTGTGAGGGCTTTGTAATTCTTAGTATCATGTCTAGGTGAATGATGATATAAGCACACTTGTGTATCATCAAACCAAGATGGCTTCATTCTAAGAGGATTATAGGGATTAATGAGAGGAAGAGTTATTACCGAATATTGTAATAACTAATATAAGAAAAAGCTTTGAGAGCCTACAAGTGGGCTTACACTTGTTATACTAATAGGAGTGGGAACCTTCTCTTGTTTCAATGTTGGAAAGGTAATTTTACTTGGTATCTTATTTAGTGATAGTAAATTTATGTGTTTTTCTATCACTTTCTTAGTGTTAGATGTGAGAGGCCTACTAGATAGAAAAGGTAGGAGTAGAGGTAGCTTAACCTTTTGTTTGGCTTGGTTAGATGATATTCTAACTAAAGTAGAAGGGTATGGCCTTAGAATGGATGGCAAAGTTAAGGGTTGAAGAAGGGATTAATGAGATCTAGGTAGCTTATCATTCTCTATTTTAGGGTGATAAACTCTAACTTGTGGTTGGGTAGTTAAATCTAATTTCACCTGTGGATGAACTAAATTAGAAATGGGGTGTACACCTAAGGGCCTGATCTACTTTAATGTAATAGATTCCTTTGAGGATGAGGGTTTTGACATAGATGGATAAAATTTTAGTGCTTTTGGTGAAGAAACTCTAGCTTTGTCAAAGACCTTAAGTAAAGAGTAGTAAGGGGATTGGTATTAAAGGTCAACATTCATTGTGTCAGATACAAAGTCTTAAGTTGGTACTAAAATGTCACTTGGTCAAGCTTTGTGGAGTCAAAAATTTCTAGACTTTTCACCAAACATGAGAAGGGTTTTGATGAAGTTAACATAGGCCTTACAATCATGTCTTTAGAAAGATATGGTATTTGGGAAAGAAGGAAATTATTGGTTTCTACTGCTTTAGGCCAAATATGAGAAATAACTACAACTGGGTCTTCTTTGATAGAGACAGGAGAAGAGACTTGATCTGGCATGGGTGGATGGGAGGTAAGAGAAGTATGTTCGTTAAGAGGGTAAAGCATATGTATTATGGTTCCATCAACATGTGGGAATGACATGGGTAAAGTATGATTCTCCATAGGTAAAAGAAGGGGTAAGAGTGGTGTAATTGGAGTAGGCACAATAGGTCTCTCATCTATTATGGGAGTAGATGATATAGACTCTTTTAGGTGTAAAGGTGAAGTGGGTGGGGTACCACTCTATATAGGTGGATGAGAAGTAGGTGAAGAAGGTTCCTCAAGAGGGTATAATGTAAGAATGATTTTCCCTTCAACATGTGATTCAGGAACAGGTAGGGTGTGGTTTTCAAGTGCTAAGAGGATAGGTAATATTGGTGAAAATAGAATTGGGATTATAGGTTCCTCAGGTGGAAAGAGGAGTGGAAAAGGAGGTTCCTCTTCTTAAGGGAGTGGAATGAGTGAAATAGGATCCTCTATCTAAGGAGGAAGAATGGGAAAAATAGATGCCACTGAATGTGGGGGAGGAGTTGATGAAAAAGGTGTCTCCTATTGAGGGGTAGGTTGAACTGAAGATAAAGGAAAAACCATATTAATTGTATGTATATTATGATCACTTGAGTTAGTTGTGGACTAGACAATATTTTGATTTGGTAAATGGTTAGGAAAAGGGTGTTTGAACACATCCATACTTTGATTAGAAGGTGTGTTAGGATTATCCAAGATGATCTCACCTCTATCGAGCATATATTGAATAATTTTTTTGAGTGTCTTGCAATTATTAGAGTTGTGGCCTTTAATTTGATGGTAATCGTAAAACTCATCTTCCTTGTACCAATTTGGGATAGGATGGGAAGGGTCAAAATGTATAGGAGGTTTAATCTAAGGAAGGTTTATGACACCTTGTTGCAATAATTTCTCCAAGATGGATGTATTGTCTTTATTCATACCATTGTTGGAATTGCTTGTTCAGGTTTTGAGAAGTCAAAGAGTTTGATTGGTTTGTGGTTGTGGAAGAGGCTAACTTAATGACCACCACATTGGTAGAGCCTTTATCCTTTTGGTTAGAGGGAGAATTTTTAGAGAAGGAGGAGTCATTTATCTTGGTATTAGGATTCTTACTATGAAACTTAACTTTGCCTTCATCAATAACATGAACCTCTATTTTTTGTGCCATTGTAAAAGCTTCATCAAATGTGCAAAAATTTTGTACCTAAAGTGTAGATGAGATGTGCTTAGCACATGACCTTCAGAAAATCTCTATAATCTCAAGTTGGAGTAAGGAGAGTTGATTGATCAAGCTTCTCCAATGAGCAAAAAAATTAGCAATGGACTCGTCATCAAATTATCTGATAGAATAAATGTTTGTTATAGAAACCTTCTTAGAAATGTTAATAGAGAAATGGTTTAGGAATATTTGTGCAAGTTGGGTAAATGAGAAAAGGGAGTGCTAAGGTATAGAGCTATACCAATATAAGGCATCACCTAAAAGAGACATAGGGAACGTGCAAAGTAGTATTGCATCATCATGCCCTATTAAATAATAAGCATGTCTAAATGCTCACAAGTGATATTGTGGGTCCTCTTTACTCTAGAAATGAGTAAATTTAGGGAGTTCCCATTGAATTGGATAAGGGTGAATAGGCATAGAAGGATGGATTGGTTCATTTCATATCTGATCATAAGATAATACATTCTTTGAACTAGAAATGAATGTCTTTGGATTAGACATCTTATCCACTAGAATCTTAATGAGGTCTAGAGGGGGATTAGTTTGGGGGATTCTTCCTAAGTTATAAGGAAGTTGATAGGAAGCAGAGGGAGTGTATGAAATAAATTTTTGAGGTTGTGTTAAGGCAACATAAGGGTAATGAGTCATAGGCTAAGGTGCAAAAAGAAAAGGGACTTGTCCCATTAGGTTAGAGACTATGCTTTGGTTGGTTGTTGTTACTATAGGTTGAATTATTATCATGGTTAGACTGAATGAAGGGTGAGTCATAACTCAGGTAATTATAAGTGTGAGGGTGGATGGAATAGGTACCACTAAATTCTAGAATAGGGTGTGACTTGGTTGAACTAGTTGTGGTTGTGAAAGTATGGAAGTTACACCAGTGTTTAGGCAAGATTGGGCAGTTGGAGATGGTACATTTTAGACATTGTTTATAGTTGGGTTACTCATAGAAGTGGTGGTTTGGGTAACCATGGGGAAAATAGTGGTGGTAACTAAAACTGAGGTTGTCTCCATTAAAAGAGGTTGGTATACCATAGATTGGGTCACCTAAATAATTATGGGTTTGGCTCATAGCAATGTAATGATGAAGGGCTACCACATTGTGATCAAAAAATTTAGAAAAATCTTGATCTCCCTCAAGAACAATGTGAATTTGGTTAGGGCTGGGAGTATGTTCTATATCTAAATTATGCTCCATGATAGAATTGAAAGTAAGAGGGGAAGGTGGAAGTGGTTTCCAACTTGGGTAATCAACAAGAATTTTGGCTTGAGCTTGTGTCAATACTATACAAGAGGTGGTTTAAATAGTCTTACTACCTTGTATTTGAAATAGAAAAAAGAAAAACTAGGTTTGAGCATAGGAAAATGGGTTATTTTAGCTTGTTGTTTTGAGAAGATGAAATTACATAGTCACTGATGTTGGTAGGGATGATGACCGATATCGGTAGGAACAGTTCATTGATGTCGATGGAATAACTGATGTTGGTAGGTAAAGTCTATCAATATCAATAGGGTTAGTCGATGTCAGTCACTATGAAATCCTAGGAAATAGAAAATTTGATGTTCTAATAAATTAGAGGCTAAAAATAGGTAAACTAATGGATGTAAAAGGTCTATGTAAGAAGGAATAACACTCAAAAAACTTAAGATAATATGTTATACAAACTAAGCTTTTAGAATAGTATTGATTTTGCGAATCAATAGAAAAGCATTCTTACCAACTCAAAAATATAGAAGGTAATTGAAAAGTAGAAAAAGAACATTCATCTAGCAACTATTAAGTCCTAGAGATTAATTTTAGTCTTGTGTTGGCTTATGTCTTAATCAGATAGTGAGAAGAGAATTTAGTTATCGAAGGTACTAGAAAGTAATCTAGAGCTAGTTTCAAGTTAGTTTTGGTGCTCAAGGGGAAATATATGTTAGACTAGGTGCATGGCTTGTTATAGGAGCTTTCTCTATGCACTTCATGAACCTAGAGCTAAGCTAGGTGGCTTAGCCAAAATATACCTTCTGTCTAGATATTATACTTCACTAGAAAACATAGTGGGTTCTCCCCTTGGTGGTAAAATCCAAGTAGGATAGCTAGGTAGGGTAAGGTGATCCATCAGGTGATGAAATCCTGATGGGCCTTTTCTTAGGTGAGTTTAGATGCTTGTTTATATGAATGTGATTTGGTTGTGTAACATAGGTGTACTATAACTTATTCAAAATGCTTGTAATTAACTAGGTGAGTTAATATGCAACAAGCAAACTATGAAATGCAGTAAGTTTTAAACCCAAATCTGAAATGTTTAGATTCAAATGAAAACAAAGAGGAAATAGGAATAGAGTATGAATTTGACTATCCTAATGTGTATGCAAGAGGAAGTAAAGAAGGGATTCTCTTTTTTTTTTGTAAAAGAAAATGACAAATTGATTTTAGAGGCAAGGAGAAAAATATAAGATTTCAGTTTTAATGCCTTTTAAATAGAGAAATAAGATATTGAATTTTCCATTTTTAAGAGAAAAGAGGAGGAAAAAGTGCAAGAAATGAAATTTTCACTATAACATACCTATATGAATGTTTAAAATAATAAATGAACACAAGGAAAACTCCAGGGTCTCACTGGGCATGCCAAAAATGTTTCACTAAATTTTGTCTATTTTAAGACTAAAGGAAAACATAAAGAAGGATGGGGATAAGTGACTAGAATGAACCTAGATTTGGTTTGTGCACCGTATCCAGACATTGTGAGCACTCCTCTTTGGCTAGGGAGGACTACATGCAAATAAAAAAACACTACCACAAGATGTTTGTTAGCAGATAAATGAGTGGGCTACCAAGCTATGCGCTTGTTCTAAGAAGTGTGAAACTTTCCTAGAGATGATAGTCCACTTTTGAGAGGCAAAAGAATAATAAATAACTAAAAGAGATATAGAGAGAGAGTGAAAGAGAGATATGATTATTGTTATTAACAACCTATACATAATAGAGAGTGATAGGGTGTAAGTGAGGTACTTTGTTGGTTTTTTAGAAGTTGTCTAGGTGGGTTTTAAAGAGGTTAGGAAATTTATAGTCACCGATGTTGGTAGGAATGTGACTGATATCAATTATACTATGAAGGTTAGTAGTGAGGTGACTGATGTTAGTTAGGTTGTCAAGGTTAATAGGGGAAATAATTGTCTATAAAGTTGTAAAAGGCTTTCCTAAGTCTGAAAATTGGTTTGGATTAGGTCAAGGAGGTTGAGAGAGCTATGAGAGGGATATTATGGCTTTTTTAAGTCTAGTCAAAGGTTTAGTATGCCAAGTAAAGGGGAAATAAGCAAGGAAGCTTTGTAAATTCCTCATAGGGGTATGATCATAGGTGTGTAAATTAGTATATGGTAGACATAATGAAATAGTAGAATAAATATTTAAATGACCCATAGTATCAGTGATGTACTTAGCTATGGTGGTCACTAAATGATAAGTGCCAAGTTGATAGTCTCTATCAGGGAGTTTAAACTTGAATGTCTAAATAGAGAGAACAACTAGGTGTTATTGGTCCTCAAGAGCTCAGTTGTTGATTGCGATTGACTTATGCAAGGTGATTGTAAGCTTGGATGTAAAAAAAATGTTGAGAACCTAAATGAGAGTAAGAATTAAATTTCTTAATTTTTACAGACCTAAGATACAAGTTGGAATTTGGCTTATATTACCAACATCAGTGATCTTATTGATGTCGATTGTGGGTTAATCGATGTCAGTGACCCTATAATAGGTAAACCTTTATATTTTTAGCCTTTTTTATATTATTGTGCATGCTAATTGTGACACCCTTTATAAAACATTCAAAATAAGAGGTTAGGAAGGAAGTAATTATTTAGGAATTTAGTTTGGAAGTGGGAATAAGTCTTGGGTAGCTAGGATGAGGGGACTAGGGCTTGAGGTGAATTGTTAGGGGAGAATTAGTCATAGGGTGAGGTGGCTAGGTAAGGTGGCAATAAGAGCTTTTAATTAACCTAATTAGGTATATTAAATTAATTAAATGTGTGAGGGGTAAAAAGTATGGGTTAAGGAGATTAATTTTTATTATTAAAATGGGTTTAGGGGGGTTTTGACATAGGGAGTACGCACGTGTGTGTGATGTAATTTTGGTGTCTACAGGTAGTCTCGTACAATTTTCAAGATCTTCAAGTTTTGACCATGGTTTCAAGGGGTTATGATGAGTCTTTGTTAATTTTATTAGTGATATATTATTTCCATTCTCATCTAAATATCATCTCTAAAATAACATTCCATGAGTTGCAACCATGTACACTATGCAGTCAGCTCCTTACCTAATTTCACTTACAGCCATTGTTGAACCACTTGTGTAAAAAATTATTAGTGTATTCATGAAATTTTATTGGAGATATAAAGATGTTGAAATGTGGTTATAATCATGAATAAAAAAATTTTACCTTCCAAATAGTGTATAAGGAGACTATGACAGGAAGATACAACTTCCACACAGTCTACCATTAGAACATGCATCTACATGTGTTTAAAGGAGGGTATCATGTTGAAATGAAACTATCTTGAATTGCTCCAAGTATTCATAGGTTAGAGTGGATTCATTTCAACATTTTAAAAAGGTACTATGTTTGTTGAGGGTTCATACAACATGTGTATGATTCATATTCTACTCACTGCCCTATTTATAACCCATAACCACCTATAGGTGGTGCCATAGAGCATGCAAATACCTTTTAAAGGTGTCAAAGTAAGTTATTAAGCCATTATTGATGGTTATAACACATTTAAGAGATCATGGTACACATATGTGAAGTTATAGATGGATGATAAGAGGGAATTATTAGTTCCAAAAAACAAGGTGACTGTTTCAAGCCCACAATCCCTAAAGAGGGAGAATAGAGGACCTCACCCTTTTGTAGATGATGCACAACAATTTTTCCACTTACTTCTATGAATCTTGATAACCTTATATTTAAGACTCATATGAGACAAATACTCTATAGGTTTGAGGAGAGGATGGTCTATGGAGGACAATTTTTGGGGGCTCCAAAAATCCACTTTTATGCACTAATTATATTTAGTGTTATCTACTGATCTGAGGCTAAAAAGAATCTTTTCCATCCAAGTTACATAATGGCCTTGAAATCATATTAAAATGTTTATTATAGGTGAAAGGAGTGTTTTTGAACCAAAATATCATCAATAATATTTTTTATTCAATGATTTGGATCTCATTGGCATCTACATGTTCCTTGTTTCATCATAAATACACACCTATAGGAAGCAAAGACATGGTGTCTCAGTCAATGGGAGAATTTTAGTTTGTAGCTCCCAAGTTCATATGAAATGAAATAAAATGGGGTTATAATGATGAATTAACATATTACTATATCCATTACGATTATTATGGACCTCATAAGCTCCAATAAATTTGAAAGAAGCCTACTCAAACCTCTTTCACCCCTCTATGCACCTACAAAACCACCAAGTTGCAATATTGAACATGAATTGAGAAAAGAGAAATAAATGTGTTAGGGAGGAGAATTATTTTTAATAGTAAACTCAAGTGTTTAATTATTGATAAAAAAACATGTTTTCATAAGATCTAGAACTCCCTTCAGAGTGATCACCCACTTTTTCCTCTTAGTCATTAGTTGTAGTCTATACAAGTGAGCTAGGAGTCCCATGTTGTTTAATGGGTAGAAATGGAGAATATAAAGGAAGAAGAGTGTTATGTTTAAATTAAAATATTAATAATCATGTGTTTGGGTTAATTAAACATGTTTAATATTCCTAAATATCTTAAATTTAGAATTGAGAAGGTCATCCTTGAGAAAAGAATCATAGAAAACATAGTCATGTTAACATGCAGTCTTGAGAATTCAAAAAGGGAAAGAGGGTTTACAGTAGGTTAGAGTGATTAATTGGATTTAATAACCTCTAAAATTATTTTAATATCTTTAATGTACCCTCACTAATTTAAAAACAATTAATGTAAATACCTTAAACACACCTACATAGTTCCACATGGGAAGGGCCTGCACACAATTTTCTTCCGTCACAGTTTGTCTCAATTTTTAGCACTTTTGAAATGTATAAATCATATAATAAATGGTTTAAAATTAAAAAAATATTTATTTTATAATTTTATATACCAATACAACATTTATTTGGTCTAGGAAAATGGGGTAAGGGCCCTCTATTTTGTCTCAGACAGAGGGCACTTTCCTCATGCATAAATCTTGTAGTCTCAAGAAAAGGAGATAATAAGGTGAAAACTATGAATATTTATACTTTGAGGAAAGGTGTGTGGAGTTTAATTAAACCTTTTAAAACATGAAAAATATTTCATATAATAAATAATTCAACCTTGGATGCCTCTAAACCTATAAAAGTTGTAGACAGGCTTGTGGTGCATGGTGGAAGCCTAAGTTCAAATGGAGAGCCATCTTAACTCCTATCAGAAGATGAAAATCAAAAACCATTGAGACATTATTATTAGGTAAAAATATAATTTTATAATCTTATGTAATTTAATTAAATCAAATAGAAAGGTCTAAACACTAAAAGTTACAGTCAGGCTTAAGAGCAAGGATTAGGCCCTAAAGAACAAATGGAAGGTCACTTTCAGTGCTAGCCTTAAATATGAGTTTAGACCTATTTAATAATATTTTTTTGAGTATTAAATAGGTTCTAAATATTTTTTAAGTCATATAAACCTTGAAGAAACCATTTTTTTAGCCCAAAAATCTCTCAAGCATGCAAAAATTGTAAAAAGCAAGCTCAAAAGGATAGATTTGGATTCTCACATCTCCCTTGAGGTTATGCATGGAAATATATGGATATCAAGGATGTTAAAAAGGGTATTTTAACATCAATTTAGTGATATTTTTTTTAAATTTTGGATGTGAAACCTTTATGAACAACTCTTAAGGGCTTAAATTGCTCAAAAACCCTTGCAAACCCTTATAGATACCCGATTGGGAAGATGAGGCAAGAGATGAAACCAAAATGAACTATAATGGAATTAATTGATTATTTAAACTTATAAATGACTCCCTAAATCTCTCCCCATGCTCTTTTTATATATATACTTGTACAAATGGGGTGAGAAATAGGATATTTTTTACCATTTTTTATGTTGTGAAAGTTACAAGAAGTTTCAAGAGGTAAAATCAAGTTTGGGAGCAACATAAAGAAACTTAATAACTCCATATGTCCATTTAAATCCAAATAAAAACTTATAAGTTTCCAAACCTATGTGATTCAAACTCAGCTAGTCAAGATTGTCCTAATGGATAAGCTACTGAGAAGGGTGGAAAGCTTCATGTGTGCTAATTTTAAATCATTAATAATTATTATGAAATGGAGGGTATTTTAAATTTTAATAAACTCCATATCATGTATTTCAATGGGAATTTCATGCCAATTTTGAGGCCAAGTGTGTAGGGTACATGGAAGAGTAGGTTTCTTGATAATAGATGATGATTTCTCTTTTCTAGGTGATTCCAAATGACCAATCCTACAAAAAATGCATAAAGATTCATTTATAATTTCCTTAAACTTAATTCCAATCATAATACCTGGTATAAATTGGTTATAATGCATTCACATAGAGCTAATCATGTAAGCAATTTTTCTAATTCAAAATGAGGAGTTTCGTTCCATTTTTCATGAAAGTTTATGACTTAGATTGACACTTTTAGCTCATGACCTTGCTTGTTTTATCCCAAATAATATTATAATGGAAAAATAACTGATATTATCATCTTGAAAAAGTGTTTTTATGATGCTTGGACTTCTCTCTCTCTCTCTCTTCTCTCTCCTCTCTCTCTCTCTCTTCTCTCTCTCTCTCTCTCTCATCTCTCTCTCTCTCTCTCTCTCCTCTCCTCTCTCTCTCTCTCTCACTCTTCTCTCTCTCTCCTCTCTCCTCGCTCTCCTCCTTCTCTCTCTCTCTCTCTCTCTCTAATAACTAGCCATTTTGGCATTATATTGGATGTTCCACCTGAGTATGGAAAATCCTTTCTAAAATGTATACCTTTTAATAAATTATACTACTAAATTTTTACCTTCTCCATTACTATTCTTAGTGTGTTCATTTTAAATGTTTGATTTTGCATAAGTGAAGACTATGGATACTTTGGCATGTTATTTCATTTTATCATCTATTTATAGTTGGAGAGTTTCTTATTGTAGGGCATGTGAAGTATTATATGAAATTTATAATATTTAGTGAGTTATTCTATTCATTAGTGACCTCATAGTCCTCTTGTCTAGTCCTCTTAGCTTTGCACATTCATCCATTAACCTCACAATGTAACATTGATGTGAGAAGTTAAATATTAGATAAGTGTATGTTTAGTTTATACCTTTTATTTCAAGAGTAATATGTAGGTCATCAATATATTTGGTGTATCACCTCCCTTAGGATAGTTTTTTTAATTTATCTCTCTTCGTTTTCACCCCTAATTTTAGTAGTAGTTGCAATCCAAAGTGGTACATCAAGGGAGTTAGCCTTATCTAGAGATTCACCTCATTTATTAGGTTGCCCACATGCCTAGAGGTGATTCCATTGTGACACTTTGATGAGAAGATCTTTTACATCTCCTTAAAGGGTGTAAATCCAAGTATCAACATTAACACTCAGAACTATAGTATTTCTGTACCAACAAACCAAAAACTATCCATGAAATAGTACAAAACTCAGAACTATCTTTATGTACCAACAAAAACCAAGACTATCCATGAAATATTTCCATAGATTTATCTTTATACTCAAAAAATATTTTGAATCTATCAGAATTATAGTATTTCATCATTTATGAAACCGTAATATGCACAAAATTTATGGCCTCAATACACCAAAAAAACTAGATCATTCCAATATATCAAAAACCATTGAAAACCAAAAAACAAATGTGTAAATCTATAAAATAATTTACATCATTTTCAAAGTTTAGCATACTATATTCACAACATAACCATGAAAAACTATTTCTTCAAAACCAAGATTTAAAACTAAAACTGATGCATGAAAACTTATAGATTTGAAATACAAAATTATAAATAAAACCACCACTAAAAAATCACACTACATGTTTGAATATACTCCTAAAATCAATTCATATGACATGATAAACACAAACCCTTCAAAATATCCACAAAACAAAAACACACAGAGTTCATCCCTACAAAATGCAAAGTTTTAAAAAATATTTTAAAATTATAAATTACATGTTCAAATCACCACTAAAGTCTATATTACTCATAGAAAGCTAGAACTAGATACATATTCAAACAATAAAAGCCTCATGTATTCTCAAATATCATGCCTAAACCCAAAAAAATGAACACATCTATATTTCATCAATCCACCAAGATAAATGGCTTTATCAAAAAACTAAACCCATTCAAATTGATATTTCATATACAAACAGAATCATAATGAATAATAAAATATAAGATTTATCATTCCAAAAAGAAAAACATGCATAGGGTAGCTTAATAAAAATCATCACATGCAGATCAAAACCAATATTTCTTTGCATAAAACAATAAACCATTAAAAAAAACTTATTATTTTTTCTAAAATTTAATAAATTTACCATTGGCATACCTATATGTTCTTCTTTTCAACCATCCTCTTATAAATTTTGTAGATACAACTCCAAATTCCAAACTAACAAAGTAACACTTCCACAAGAAAGCTTCAAAAATTGACCAAAATAATGAAAATAATGTTATTTTTAAGCCAATTTCTTTGACTTAACTACCATGCATATGTGCATGATTTCCATTGGTTTATTAAATGAAGATGATTACTTATCATCCCACCAACCAAGTTAGAGAAGCCACCAAAATTAACAATAACTAATATACTTGCTAAAACTCTTACTAATCTCTGACAATCAAGGCATGTATGCCTAGCATTAAAGTCCTAAATCACTAAATAATCTTACCAATATCTCAAAGCATCTTTCATAATTCACATTAACTCACCTTGACAACTATCATGCCATGGCATATGCCAAATGAACTACCAACTCCATAAATTTCAAACTAACCCTTTCAAAGTCTTAAGGTTAGGAAAATTTACCCTTAAAAATCAACCAGTCATCTTGTGTCATGCAAAGTTCATGACTTGAAACAAATTCATCCAGACTACCTTTTAAATCACCAATTATTTAATGCAATTTAAAATCACATAATAAACTTTGTACCTCAAATCCACTAACCCTTGTGTCTCAAAAATGCATAGTATAGGCTACACCTAATTAACCTTTCAAACAAATCACTTATCCCCATAAACCTTCATGATCATACAAAAAAAAATTTATGCCTCGAGTAAATAACATGCTCTTAATTCATGAATTATCTTCCCCTAATTGACCATTCAAGGTTTTATATCAAGTAAATCTCTTTTAATAGATTTTCAATATAGGATAGTGTTTATATTTATAACCTAGGGTTCAAATTTTAAACCAACTTAAAATCATGTCACCATTAAATAATGTCAACTATATTTACAACTAAATTCCTGCATGACATTGACCCATCAATATAACTAATGAATCTATGAAAATCTCATAATTACCTTTTCCAATGAAGTTCATGATAAATCAAATGATGTATTTGATTTGATAACCATAAGATGCACTACTTACACACACTACAATAGTGATGACAATTATACTTATATACTTGTAATTGAAAATTAATTAATATAAAAAACCATTATTTCCAATCAATATATCTTTCCATATAAATCAAAACCAAGTTTCATATTGCCATGAAAATATGAAATTAATCATCATAAACTACTCAAACTATCAAAAATGAAAACTAATCTAAAAATTGTTATGATAAATCCACACTCAGTTGAAGATCAATGTAGATATTTTAATTTAGTCATATAATGATTCCATTTTTGATAAACCATATAAAGTGTCCCTATTTAACACTAATTTTTTTTTACTCTAATCTGATCATGAATCAATTGAAAGAAAAATGATTGATCACAAACATTCATCAGTGATAAATACATGTGAATATTTTATTCATTCAAGCATTTATGCTTTTCAAAACCACTTAAAATATAAGTATCAATTCATAAACCAATCATCATCAACTTATGTAATTGAAAATATGCATCTAAATATTACTACAAATTGAATAGGTCCCAGACACAATTTTAAACTTTATGACTAGGTCATCTCTATGGTAGAAGGAGTATTAGTTTCAAAAAAATGAGGGGAGGGTGAAAAATAAGCATAACAAAATGGTCTACCCACCCTTTTCCTAGTGCACCCTTAGGGTGTACACTTAGATATATTGAGACTTGATAGGTTCCTAAAAGATAGAAAGTATTAGTATTTGATAAAAGTTGAAAATATTATGTGTATACAGTATGTTACTACCTCTCTAAGGCCACCAAATTGTTATTTTTAAATTTTAACAAACCTTCAATATTCCCAAGCCTATCTACTTGTCTATCATTATATTATCCTTGGTTATTTAGAATAGGAAATAGAGAAATGTTTGGGGTAGTAGGTTAGAGCTTAGAAAATAGGGACATGAGGGGCCTAGGAGTCAACTTTCTTACTTGTATCAAGTAATTTTTTACCCTAATGGATATTTCATATGCCCTCTGGTAGTTTTGTCCCACCCATGGATTGTATCATTACTGAAACATCTAAATTTAAGGCCCTTGGGTAATATTAAAGGCATAATTGGGTTTAGGATTTATGATAATAGGGATTCTATCCCAAGTATTTCAAAATCTATAGTTAAGTCAACCATAGATTCTTGGGGTGCCCTCTTGATTGAGATGAGTTACTCAAACTAGTGGACACATGGTCACTTCTATCTTAAAATTTCTTATAGAGGTACTCACCAAACTTGTTCCAAGTGTTTCTAAAGGCAAGAGTGAGACCTCTATGACATTGAAGGGATTTGCCTCTCAAAGACGTTGTTAAGAGCCTCAAGGCTACATTTTCCTTGGTGATGTTATGTACTAGACATAGGTTTACAATATCAACTATGTATTCTATAGAGTGGTTGATTTTTATACCCTATGAAATATGAAAACTCTTCAAGGCAGTAGCTAGGATTTCATCAAATTGGTTGAGATTAAGAGAGTTCCCACCATTAAAAGGTAATAATGCTTGCAATCTAGGCTTTGCCATAAGGATTGGTGGACTTATAATAGGCTTTGTTTGGATAGAATTGGAAAAATTAGGAAACTTGGGGTGAATAAAGGGGTGTGGGATTTGGATTAACTATATGAACCCTCTTTCTCCTTGCAATTTTTGATGGTAATTCAACAAACTGAATATGCTTACCTTTTGAAGCTAATCTAGTGGAAACTTGGTGCATGAAATTGTCCTCCAATCTGATGCTAGGTTTTCCTTAGCCTTCCTAATGTTCCCACATTTAATATTATCAAATTAGGTCTCTAAGTAACTTTATATCTAGTCCCAATAGGCATTCCAAAAACTATGGCGATCTAGGTTTCACCCTTGATGAGGAGAAGATTGTTCATGTATTCCTCCAACCTAGTCCAACATGGGAGTGACCTATAGACTGGGC